>MNCI01024535.1:56266-70960 GCA_015680685.1 Gnetum montanum | reverse complement strand
AAGATACACTTCTTAGGATTTAATGAAATACCAAACTTATGACATCTGTCGAAAACTTACTGGAGATGATTAATATGATCTTTTTTCTTTGAAAATCTTGTAATATCATCCAAATAAACCACCACGAATTTGCCTAATAAATCCTTGAATGCTAAATCCATTGCTCTTTGAAAAGTAGCTCTAGCATTTGACAATCCAAATGGCATTCTTTGGTAGGCAAAAGTTCCCCATTTGGTGATAAATGATGTTTTGTATCTATCATTCTTATCTACGACGATTTGATTATACCCTGAGAAACCGTCTAAGAAAGAATATGCTTGACAACCTGAGACTTTAATCAGCATCTCATCAATTGTTGGAAGTGGATACTTATCCTTTTTTGAAGCATCATTCAGATTTCTAAAGTCTACACAAAGCCTTATATCACCATTTTTCTTTCTCACTGGAACAAGGTTAGCAAGCCATGTCGAATATCATACTAGATATATGATTTGTGCTTGCAACAACTTCTTGATTTTAGCTTCCATAGCTGGTTCAAATGATGGATTAAATTTTCTTTGTTTTTGCTTGAATTTTTTGCAACCTTCTATTAAAGGAATCTTATGTGTCATCACATCTTGTCTAAAAGCTTTAAGATCATCATAGGACCAAGCAAAATTGTCTAAATTATTCCTTGGACATGAAAACAAGTCTCGCTTGCAATTCGAATCTCTTTCCTTTGTAACATTCAACATCTTGGGCATCTTGTCTAATTCAAAATTTACTACCTCAAAAGCTTGACTATCTGGGTTTTGTAAGTCCTTTCCAGTAAGTAAATTTTTCTTGAAATCATGTTCCAAATCAATCATCCTTTTCGAAATGAAATAAGCTTTGGAATTTGATGATGTTTCAAGTATCACTTGACCCTCAAATTCTTGTTTATTTTTCATAAATCTTAGTACTTGATCATCGTCTTCAAATACTTGTAAATGTCTTATATTATCTAGTACTGATGGCTGATGTTCTTCTTCAATCATGACATCTTTGTAAATCTCTAATATTTGCATATCCAATGTTGAAGCTGCCTTTGCCAAATCGTCTGCTATAAGATTCTCTGCTCTATTTATATGCTCTATTTGGCAATGTTGAAACTGATCTAACATCTTACAAGCAAGTTGCTTATAAGGTCTCAAGAATGAGCTCTTTATGACACAGTTACCTTTTACTTGTTCACAGACTAATCTTGAGTCTCCTTTTATAGTGATTTCTTTGATCTTTTTGTCTAGAGCTATTCTCATACCAATACATAAAGCTTCATACTCAGCCTTGTTGTTAGTACAAGGAAAAGATAGATGAATTGCTTTGAGAATTTCGGGTGAATCATTCTTGAATATAACTATTCCAACTCCTGCACCTTTTGAATTACATGAACCATCAAAGTATAACTCCCATTTATCCTCTTGCTTTGACTGTTCTTTTTCAGGACTATAACTTTCTTGGAGTGTACAAATTTTGTTTTCAACACCTCCTTTTTCAACCATTTTACTTCTTCCATTTGAAGTAATGTTATCTATCATCATAGGTTCGCTATAGATGTATATCTGATTTGGTTCTCCTTTCCAAGGTAACCACATGTGAGAATAATCTGTTGATATGTAACCTGAGAAATTCTTGCTCCAACTTCTACTCAATAAGAGACTATGTGAATCTGGTATATCTGCCACTTGAATAGTTACTCTACTTCTGATGCGAGGTTCAGAAGCAATTTCCAATAGAACACTTGGTAATTGACCCACAATCTTCACTCTACTTTTATCCACTTGAACAATCTTTCTATTTGATTTTTCAGGAATCAAACCAAGTTTCTTACATATAGACAATGGCATTATAGTAGACGTAGCTCCAGAATCAACCAAACAATTGTGTAAGAATTTATCCTTTAATTTCATTGTCAAAAGGAAAGGAGGAGCTTCCTTATCATATGAAGTCTTTAATTTCTCATCATTACTAGACACATAACTTAACTCTGATTCTCTAGCTCTCCTTTTACCTTTAATGAACTCTAAAGCCTTTCTTTGCTGATCTCCTATTTGAAGCAACTGATAGAGGCTAATATTGGCCTTGACATGTTTAAGGTCTTCTATCAAATCATATTCTCCATCACCAATGAAGCTTGATCTCTTTATCCATTTATTAAAAGACTGATTTGGAGTGCTTTGCTCCACTTGATTGTCTTTACCTTTATTCTTATCCTTTCTACTTGGCTCAAAAGCTTTTCTCTTAGTAGATGGATCAGTAATAACATTTGGGGGTCTAGAAGTAGTTAGTCTTTCCTTAGATCGAAGACTATATCCATTTTCCTCATTGTTATTACATTCTTCATCTGAAGACATATCTTCTTCAGAACTTGATAGAGAAGAAGTATCACTAGATCCATTGCTAGAAGATTTACTTGCATAGTGAACACTAGATAACTCATTATCAGATTCAATATCAAGAAAGTTGGACATAATAAGATCACTTTCATCCTCATCTTCTACTAACTTAGTGTCTTGATGTTTATGCTTTCTATTTTTCCTTTCTTCCTTGATATTAACTCTTGCCAATGCTTTTTCAAGCTTCACTATTTTGTTAGACATATCTCTCATTAATTGTCCTTTTTCAGATCCTACTCTTTCATGTTCTTGCTCTATCTTAACATGAGATGGACCTGGTAAAGCTTTAAATTGAGCAAAATCTTGCATAGGAATCATAACTCTTTCTTCTCTTTTTTGAATTGCAATATTTTCTTCAGGATTCAAGTTCAACTGTTTTTCTAACTGTATAGCTTCACTGAAGTAGTCATTTAGTGTAGTTAAGTTTGGAGTTCTCCTTAACCAAATTGAAATGTTGGGGTTGACAGCCTTAAGATAAGTTTCTTTAAGCATTTCTTCTGATGGCCTATATTGTCTTTGAAAGAGTCCACAAATTCGTTGAAACTTGATGTTAAAATCTCTAATTGACTCTTTAACTCCTTGCTTAGCTTGTATCAGCCCACAGTATAGTTGTTGTTGATCTAATTGATTACCAAACTGGGCTAAGAAAAGATTCTTCATGTCATCCCAACTTGTAATACTATTACTTGGTAAGTTCGAATACCAAATCTGAGCCATATCCTTTAGATTTGATACAAACAACCTACAAGCTTGATCTTGATGTTGAATATTTGCATGAGCTAAAGCTAACTCAAACATGTGAATATATTCTTCAGCTAAATAAGCTTTTCCAGGAATGAAAGGCTCAGGCAAATATTTGTAAACTACCTTAGGAATATCATTGTAATTTTGAAATCCTAATGGTGTAACTCCTTGCCAAGGATTTGCCATCCTATTCCTTTGAAATGTTGAACTCTTAGACTTTCTAGATCTTCTCTTACGAATTGATAAACCAGATATAATGGGTGATCTTCTTGATCTTCTAGTTTTCACTCCACTACTTGTTCCCAATTCAGAAACTTTCTTTTGTTCTTCTTCTGATGAAGAATCAGTCTTAGAATCTAGAATATCTTTTGAAACTTTGAAACTTTCCAAACTATCAAATTTCTTGGTCATGAACTGAAAATAGTATCTAATTCTTAAGCCTTACAAATAATTGTTGATGTACTAAAAGTATAAGGCTTATGAACCTAGAGGCTTAATTTTCAGCCCTCCTTCTAGCGCCAAAAGAACTGTTGGCGACCGTTTGGGACGCGACCGCCAACGAGTGTCCTCGAACAGGATTTAGGTGCCTGCTGGTCTCTGGCAACACCAAGGCCCAGATACCTCCAAATAACTCAGTAGTTAATGTGAGTATGTGTGTGTGCTGTTGCGGCGTGCGGTTGTGTGCAATGTAACGATTGCGTGTGTGTGAAATACAAATGACTTACTTTAAGAGATTCAGCCAACTTTATCAAGTACTGTGAGTTATTGAGAGTTTCCTATTTTGTTCAAACTACCTAGTCTATGCGGTCCCTATAATACCTGCTTGTAACAAGTAAAATTTTGCATAAACATTTGAGCACAACTCCGCAAATCTACTCCTAATTTTCCCCAGAGAGAGATATATAGTTCCACAAGAAAACTAGAAATAGAGCAAGATTCAAAGGAAATAGACAGAAAGAAAAGAAAGCAGATTTGTGTGGACCTCAAATATTTAAACAAGGTAAAATGACACGAGTAAACACTTCGCAATAAAGCTATTCCAAATTCAATATCTATGAATTGTTCAAACTTCCAAGACTCAAACAAGCAATATCTTCAAGACAATCCTACTGTACTACCAAAAATTGCTGCGTAAACTACCATGTACGAGACTCCATTTTGGCTAGACAGTAGATGTCAACGATTGCATTTAAACAGAACCTTTAAAAGACTTGACAATTTCTGATTGAAATAACACGGAAAATCACTCTAAAGATAAAAAGAAGCTATTCTGGTCCCATCAAAATACCAAAGATTTTCTGAACCCTCTCGACTACCAAATTGTTCCACGGCGTGACTACAAACAGAGGCTCTCTTCCAACAATCCAATAGCAGTTCCCAAACGTTGCACAATAACGAAATTTACTACTAAAATGCTCTCAAGGCTTTTTGAACACAAGCGCTTCTATGGCAAAATTTTAACAGAAATTCCTATTGGGCAACAAGAACAATAAGAGCAATCTAAAAATCCCAAAATTACTTGCCAAGGATGATACTATCTAAACCACTAGCTAAACAATTTAAACAAAATAAAAAATGAAATGCATAACTCACAAGACCATGACAAAGAGGCTAGAATATTTCCTTTAGCAAGCCATCTTACAAGCAATCTTCTTTGCAAGTGCTCTTCTCAAGACCCCAAAGTGTCTTCAAGTGAGAGCCTAAGTGCTAACTAGTAGCCTTCAAAGTGTGATGTATGAGATGTTCCAAAAGTCTCTTCTCCAAATGTTTTTTCCCAAAAATTATCCTCCAAAATCCCCCCTCTCTTCTTTCTCATGAAGCCTTTTTATAAGGTTTACAAGGTAGTTACATGCCAAAATATCCTAGCTAACTTTTCTCCCAAGTAACTTGGCCAACGAATTAGGAGTTTACTTGCCCAACAAGTTAGGAGGTTACTTGCCCATTTAATTAGGAGGGAGTTAGGAAGTTATTCATAAATTTAGGAGGAATTAATATTTGCAAATATTATAAATATTGCCTTTGTAAGTAATTTATTAAAATAAATCTAAAATCCCTAATCTAATTTAATTTAATTTAAATTTTAAATACTAAGTGTCATTAATCTCTAAGATTTTACCATAAAAATATAATATCCACCTTATTGGTGGTACGGTAGTTAATTTATCCTTTCTGCATCCCCGATAATTGAAATTAAAATTTGGGATGGCCGAAATATGAGCCCGAAGGTGAAGGCACCGATCCTGCAACTGCCCACAACCGATTCAAAATATCTTCTTTGGCCAAAAATCTTTACTAGCAACTGCCATCACAGGAGAAGACTCAGCTGCCATGTTAGGAAACGTCGCCGTGTGTTCTGTAAGGATCTGTAACTGTTGTAACCTCTACCTCTCGAAAATGCCCTGCAGGCTTTGATGATTATGTGACTTAATCCTTGCTTCGTAGATTTTCGCTGCCTTCCATCTGTGATAACTGGTAAATTGTCTGGCTTTCAGAATTTTCATCCAACATTTGGTGTAGATTCTTCAAGCAACGTCCACTAGGGTTTTAAAGGCATTTGCCGTTGCTGTGGATGAAAACCCAGATTTGTTCATCACGCAAAATAGGCGTCGATTCTTCTAAAATCCACAAGTGCCTCTGTTGGAATCGATGATATATCCGCTACGTTCTGCCCTAAACTGGCCTCAGTTCTGTCTGGCTTTCTGTACGAGATTGCTACCCGAAACCCCCTTTAACTTGGCTCAGTGGTGAAAGAAGGGCCTCCCACGTGCTCTACGAACTCAGGTTCGGCGTCTGGTGAGTCGGCAACATAAATCCGGCCGATGCATGGGTGCAATCCTGAACAGCAAGCCAAAGGATTTGCCCCAAAACCACGGCATTCAGTTCTATTTTTCTGATTTCATTTTTTTTCTCTGGCAACGTTAACAATGGGCCTTTGGACATACGTGAATTTGGGTTCGTCTGCAATACAGAAACCTTTACATCCTTTGATAATTTTAAATTTACGGATTCAAAACCTGTTGATAGTCTGTTAGGTCCTTCACTTGCTTCCAACTCTTAGCCGATTTTTGATAATCCATTACCCACGGTGTTGTCTATTTTGCCAATATTAACAGGGAGTATGCTTTCTTGTGGTAAATAATCACCTTCTTTTTTTTATTCCAATCTTCACTCAAGAAAATAAATTGGCATTTTAATTTAATTTCCAAGAAGGCTTCAACATCAAGATTATTTACCATTGGCTTGCTTCTCCAAGAATACCCATTAACTCACAATACTAAACTACAAATTTACAACCAGGGATTGTGCTAATTTTGAACAAAATATTCCAACTGCTCCATGTAATGGCCAAATGTGCCAACAAAACCAAAGTGGTAATAGGATTCATTTTTTCTAATATGAAAATAATATGTTTTGCATGAAATGGTTAAGGTCTAAAGCCATAGTGAAAATAGACTGAAACTAGGGACATTTGAAAACATTGAAAAGCTAGTTTTCTTTGCTATTGCTCTTGCTACACTGAGAGAAACTGCTACGTCAATAGGACCACTACGCTACACAGAGAATAGGTAGCGTAGCAGAGTAGACAGTTTGGGAACTGCTACACTGATAGGGTTGCTATGCTACACAGGACATAGGTAGCATAATGTAGTAGATAGGTAGCATAACATAGTAAACAATTTAGGAATTTCATCCTATAGGGTTCCAGAGGAACTGTCATGGTGACCAATCTGCACCACCTAGTGCATAGATAACCATAGGGGCGTCACGTCTATGCTAGCAGGCTACCAGTGATGGGTATAGATAGTGTGCAAAATAACCTATGATACATGGAAGAGATGTAGAGGAATTTCCCTCCTTCTTTTGCCAAAAAACTGTGACATCTGAAAATGTCAGTGGCTAGAACACCAAGAGGTTATCGGGTGTACAACCTAACCCTAGATCCATGCAAGGGCCATGCTGGAGAAAATGGAAATGGGGTATCCTAAATGGTCTGGTTAATCAGTCAGGGACTTACATGGTGTACAATAACCATATGCAAACAATAATTTTAAAATGTAACACGCTGAGGTTGAATTGGAAGAAAACGTGGGATGCACAATAATAGAAACGCATCAAAGTATATAACTGTGAAAATAAGCATGAACAAGTACATAGAGATGCAACATATATGTAATAACAAACATGGAATGAGAGTTTAGGTGAGGGAATGCACCACCTCAAAATTGGGGGATCTAATCTTTGTTTGGCTGATGAATGTGTACAACTAGTGTGCAGTACTGGATAGGCATAGCTGATAATGGAACACTATCATCATAGCTCCTGGATTGCTACTAATGGGTGTTAACAGGAACCAATGAGCTAATGCTTGCTAGGTTAAGAGCTACTACGTTGGGTTGAAGAGAGATTTGAGAAATGCTACTGCTTGGATTTGCTGTTTATCCATCTTTTGCTCACCAATCTCTTCGTCAAAGCATGTTGCTAGAATCCAACTGTCCCAAAAGCCAACCTTCCAAAGTCCACCTTCAAAAGGCCACCCTTTGAATGTTGTTTTCTAGGTTATTTATAGAGCCAATATTTGGAGGAATGCATGGTTTGGATACCACGTGTCCTAGGTTCCACAGGGCACAAACACGGATGTGCTATGTTGACTTGTGGTGCTACGCTGATGTGCTACGTTGAATGGAATGATGCTGGAAGTGAAACCTGCTAAGCTGTGACCATATCATTTGAACTGCATGTGCCCAAGGGACTACCATATCTTTTACAAAAAATTCTTATGAAAAATGTAAAGTAATGCTTACGCTTTAGAACTACGTCTTCCCCTCTCTTGCAAGTAGGGTCAAGCATAGAGACAATTTTGGGACTTGACAAGGGATGCAACAAGAAAAGTAAACTGCTAATCTCGACTGTCAAGGAGATGCTAGGGTAGAAATGACCATCAACGATGAGTCTTGGAGCTTCCAAAGATGTCCTACAGCTTCTTTTCAAGTGTTACACTACTTACACTACTCAGTGTAGTGGAGTAGTATGAATACTCGCTCGCTATGCTGTACTACGCTGCATAGTGTATCAACTACCCTTGAGAAAAATCTTGCTCAAAAATCAATAATACCCCTCTGAGGTCTAGCAAGGCAAGCTATTTCAACAAACAGCCATTACACTTTTCATATTAAAGGAGCCTAAGACTTCTTGGTTTCATCCCTAGGGCACCTTTAACCTTGATATCTCTACTACGCTATGCTATGTTGTGCAATGTAGCACATCGTGGCACCTAGTCTAACATGAATTTGAGCTTAATATGCAATTCTTTGCGAAAAGAATTTGATCATATTTTGAAGGTGGAGTGGGATTGGCAATCTTGGAGGTCGAAGCATGGTCAAGTGCAATTCTTTTGCCAGAACAACTTGAGAAAAGATTTTCTTAGTGCTGGCATCCCGCTATGTTGTGCTACACTATGTAGTATAGCATAACGTAGCACCCAGATTGGGGTGGATTTTGAAAAATTTTCCTATGTCACATCAATCACTTTTCGAGGGTAGAGCAAGGAAAGCATCCTCGAAGATCGATGAATGGTCAAGTGCATTTTCTTTGTCAAAAAAATTCCAAGGAAGATTGTGTTACGATTGGCACCCTGTTACACTGTGCAGCATAGCACAATGTAGCACCCAAAATGGGATGACTTTTGCGATAGTTTCCATATTTTTCTTATGCTATGCTAATCATATTCCAAGGATGAAGCAGGGCAAGCATCCTTGAGGAATGAATATTTGACAACTACGCCTTCTACATCTGATCTAGCACTTGCAAAAATTTTAACACCACATGGCCTACTATGCTATGCAACGTAGCGTAGCGTAGCAGGCCTCACAGTTAGAAGATTTTCCAAACTATTTAGCCCATCCTTAGTGCCTCTTTTGTGCAAACTGGCCTCATGACTGGGTGTTGTATTAACTATGCTATAGAGAATGGCAGGTAGGCCTAGAAGTGACTTTGTAGGTGTTAGGACTTCCATGGGTGCCATGTTGTCTATGTGGTCTAGCATGACACTATGCATGCAAAGATCCTTGCCCAAATTTTAGGCCTGTGCTAAATCATGAGAGTCCCAAAACTGATTGTGTTTCAAATATAAAATGCATCAATCACCTAACATTTTGAGCAAATTATTTCGTAGATATTGAAATAAGTAATAATTTTCTTACATCACTATTACAATGTATCAAATAATAATTTGAGGGCAATGAAATCTTACAATTTGTAATTAATTTTAGCTAAATCTAGTAAATTTCTAAGTTATATTTATAGTAGTGTAGCCAAATTTTCAATTGTTCTTACAAATATTAGGAAAACATGATTTTGGGATTTTTAAGAAAGAATAGAACATGAGAGTTTTAACATATTGACATTATTACCAAACATCTAAGTACTAGGTTTCATGAAATGAGAATTTCTATCAAAGTAATTTTTAACATAGAATGTCAAAATGTGATAACTAAGTTTTGATGTTCCATGTTGAAAATCCAAGGGAGAGTTTTAACATGAAACGAATGTAAACTTAGTATTTTTTATGTAATTGCAATAAGCTATAGTTCTAATGTGAAAATTTTTGTTTTTGATGCCAAAATATTTAACGTTTGTTTCCAAGGATGCAACAACACCTAGGCTTCTTATTATTGATCCTATGTTTTTCATCCTAGTGGACAAGAAAGATCATCCTTGAAAATTAGTGAACAAGGATAGGTCCCATCTTGAGAAATCCACTCTTTGATGACAACACACTTATGCCACCAAAGTTATGGATATGCAAGGGAGGCGTAAAATTCTTGAAGTTTTGCATCACTCATTTTCATATGGTGATTTGAATGGTCTTAGGTAAAGAAGTTGTTCTACAAGTTTTGGAGGAAATCCTACTAGAATTCTTTGCAAAGCTTATAGAAATTATCTTTGAAAAGAGGTTAGAGATCAAGTTATGTTCAAGGACGTCATAATGTACAAAAAATATTTGGACAAGCTATGGAAGAGATCAGAGTATGTAATTCAGCATCAATAGCATATTACTCCTAGAGACTTAGATATCCAGGATAATTTCTAATCCACCAAGTGCTCAATTTTAGTCAAGAGATGAGTTCGAATCTTAAGAGTTGAAAAAAAAATTTAGTCTTATTTTGGATAAAACTAACTTAAAGCTTTTTATTATGTAGGTTCATTGATCCAAATGTATAGCATCTAGATCAATTAGCATTTTTGCAATACTTGTTGCAAGATCTCTCCTAATACCGAAATTGGATATCTTAGATGATGTCCCACTTCAATATGTAGTATAAGGAGTTCAAATTACTCAAGTTTTGGAATGAGTACAAGAACTAAAAATGGCTTCATTCACTATGGAATGAAGTCCATGGAGAGAATGTATAATGGTTGAAGGGATCAAAAATCATCTTATAGCCTTAAAGTAAGTATGAAAAATTTTTTGTTTATTTTTTTTTTCAAAGATAGGACCAATTAGAAAAAAAAACTAACTATGTAATATGTTGATGATTGTAGCAATAGAAAACATTGGTGGCTGAAAACACTGAGAGGTCTTCAAGCACACAGCCTAACCCTGAATCCATGCTAGGGCAATGCTGGAGAAAATGGATTCAAGGTGCCCTGAATGGTATAGTCGATCAGACAGGGACTTAATCGGTGTACAATAAACCTTTTGCAAATAATGATTTTAGATAGAACCCAGTGGTAAAAAAAAAACGTAATGTGCACAACAGTAGAAACGTGCTAAGCGCGTAATAGGATAGTAGTCATGATTGAATGGTTGACAATGCCAAATAAATGTTGTAATCAGCCAGAAAGAGAGTTTGAATAGAAAGATGCACTGCCTTGAAAAAGGATACAGGTATACAAAGTGTACAATAGGCACAGTAAGAGCGGAGTCAGCCTCGGTGGTATCGAGCTATGAAATCTGGTGCCCACTATGTTAAACTGTGCCTCCTGGGTCGATAGTCATAGTGTATCGTGCGATGTAGTTATGCCTCTCTATCGGTGTTGTGTGCTCTGGGTCTCGTTCACCCACAGAGCTAAGTGCTAAGATGCCAAAATGCCAAATGCCTTGCTGGTGAAGAAAAATGGAAGCCTCCTCCTCTTCTCCCCTCTTAGAAAAAAGGGGTCGCAGAGGTATTTATAGGGCTAGGGTTAGCCCAAAGTGCGGATTAGGTGCCACATGGTGATGCCGTGGGTAACAACGTGTAACAACACGTAACAACATGTAACATAGTGTAATAGCGCGTAACAGGGTGCTACGCTACCTAGCATAGCAGCACATAACAATGTGTAACACTTAGTCATATTTGCAGTTGCAATGTCAAGACCTAAAATTTTGTGGTGTTTCAATGATACCAAGTTTATTGATGTCATGAAAGCACTCAGAACTAGCTATTTGATGGAGAAGGAGGTGAAGTGTTTTAATAGGTTTGATAGGGTAGGAATTTTTTGTGCTTTAGGATTAAGTCACTCCTACACTATTGCAGCAAAGTGTGTAGGATTAATAAAGAGTTATTGGGCTAAAAATTGGTTTTTGTAATGCATGTATATTGGAAACAAGTAATCATCACTTGGAACCTTACTACATTATAATATTGGTTGGGATTCCTAGAGAGAAGAACAAAGATTAATAGTTTGAAGCTAGA
The DNA here is from genome assembly GCA_015680685.1 of Gnetum montanum. Lineage (NCBI taxonomy): Eukaryota > Viridiplantae > Streptophyta > Gnetopsida > Gnetales > Gnetaceae > Gnetum > Gnetum montanum. The sequence continues at coordinate 59,124 of MNCI01024535.1, read as the reverse complement.
TGTAATAGAGTTATGAGTCATGGAGCAATGGATAGGATCAAAGAAGAAAGATGCTATTAATGTATACAAGGTAACTAATGAAGACTTGAAGAAGTTGGCTCCTTTATTCAGTAAAAAATTATTTTGAAATAAAATTGGTTAAAAATGGGAGCTAATGTCGAAGTGGTTATATGTGCTATATGGAGTAATGTAATATGGAAGGGAAACTAATTGGGCACTAGTGATTTGTTAAGGGGTAGTAGAAAAAATTAGAAAATTTCCTGAGAGAACAAGAAAGGGAACAAGAAGATGATGAGCCAAGGGCTCAAATTTACCTTTAACTATAGACTAATAAAATCCTTGATAATATTGTATGCTTAGGAAGAAGAGAAGTAGAAAGACATTGTTTTAGAGGTATATTTTAGGCTTCCATTATGCCAACACTTGAAAATTCTAATGTTTTCTAATAGCATTGGTGGCAATGGTTCTTTAGCATTAGCATCGAAGACTAGAGTAGAGGTGGGATCCTCAATGTCAAAATAAATAAAAAGCCATGGAAGAAAATAAGCAAAGATAAGGAAGCATGGAAGGATGGAATTTTGGATAACAACCCTAGAATTGTAGAAAAATGATAGGTATCAAGAAAGAAGAAACCTCTTTCAGAAGAAGAAGATATTTCTTCCAATACCGCTAAAGTTAAAGTCTCCCAAGAGAAACTGAAAGAAAGAAGAAATAAGTTGGTTAATTTAGAGAATTCTACTAAGTATAATTAATGTAGCTTAATTTCTAGTTTTAACATTATTAAGAAATGATGTGATGCTAATATTTAGTTATTTTGTAGAAGCTATTGGTGATAGAAGAGTGATGGAACAGGAAGCCAAGACGCTACATTCCAGCATTCCTTCAATCCTAGAAGGTCAAAAGGAATCTATGAGCACTGAGGAGATGGACTTCATACATGATTTATTTTCATTGGAGGAAAATGAATGTAATAGAGAAAGTTTATATTATTTTTCTAATCTCTTTAATTTAAACCTCGATGAACCATGTTGAGAAGAAAAATAGAGAGAGAACAAAGGAAGGCATGAACTTCAAGAATTGGAGATCCTATCTCTTCCTCCTATAGAGGTTACTTCATCACCTAGCAAACTAGTTTTGAATGATGTAGAGGTTTGCAAGTGGATAAAGGAGGTGATCAACTCAAATCTTTCTACATCATATGGTAAGTGTAATCAATGTCACATCAAAAGTATATACATTGATTCTATAAATTTAGAAAATACTTAACCAATTTCCTCTCTTTTCCAAAGATGAAAAGGAAAATCTAGACTTTTGCAAAGAACAAGTGGATAATGTTGGAAGGATTAGCAAAGGATATAGAGAGAAAATTGAATCTAATCTCTCTGGGAGAATGTAAGTAATAAGAAGCATTATTACTACAAAATAATATTATTATTAGTAATAGATAATTTGATGTTCTCTTTTTTATGATGCAAAAATAAAGATTAAGTTAGATAAAGATCATATGACATTCATGATTTAGTAGTGAATGTTGACGTAGTAGCAAACAAGATTATTGTAGACAAAATAAGTGCTACTTTGAGTTATGTCGAGGATATGGGAGTATTGGCTATAGAGCAGGCCAACATAAATGACATATTTCTAGATTCCTTGGAGCAAGAATGTAAGGAAAAGGAAGAAAATTAAATACAAATAAATATGTTGTCCATCTAGGTGGGGTTGTTAGAAGTAGAAATAAGTGGTAGCAACTTGGTAAGACATGACCATCCTTTCCATGTGATGAGTGGTGAGGTACCCCTACACTCAACCATACGAAACGAGCGTAGCACGCGCGATCCGGTCGAACTCCACAGACTAAATGCCTAAACGCCACAAGGAATACTTGGGGTTAATTAGTCGTTGTCTTCCTAGGCTTGCTTGTATGTGTCACGGTGTATGGTTAAGAAAGTCTGAGGTATATGACTTTTTTGGTATTTTACAGATTTATCTCCTATGCTAAACGGTGAAGGGTTGAGAAACTAAAACTAATTCTAACTACAACACTAAGTCCTACTATCAACATCCATTCCCACTTACCATACACACCTTGAACTGTGCAACTGTGGCTACCAAATGCTAATCGTTGCTGGGATTACCACACGTAATGCACGTGCTCGAAGCGATCGTACTGAGGCACTTAACTAACTTAAGTGTGACAAGCAGTTGATTCCTTGACTAGCCATACACATCTGTAGATGCTCGTAATCAAGTCATACTTGTCCCACGTTCTAGGAGGAAAGGGTGGGAGAATCTACTCGTGATGAGTAGTCGATTCCTTGGCTAGCCGTACACATTCGTCAATGCTCATAACCAAGTCGTACTCATGCCACGTTACTAGGAAAGCAATAAATAACATTAATTAAACCTATCCATGTAGTGCAAGTTTTATCCACAAAGCTCATCTTTATTGTCGTACACAACTTGCGTTCAAGAACAAAGCTGCTCGAATAAAGAACAGTTCACTTGGGGGACTCCTACTGTGGCCACATGGAAAATATTCTATCTCTAGGGTGATCAATCTGCCAGAGCTTCACTACTTTACGCCTATGATTGGAAATGAGGGAAGTGCCACCTCTTATTAATAGATTTGGCGACGGACCGCGCTATCGCAGGGAATGACGCAATATCGCGTCTCATCATACCCCCATGACTAAATTAAAACTCGTCCTTGAGTTCTTTACAATAATATCAGGTAGGTATGGGATTATTGAGGGGAATGGAACTAATGGAATGACATGTGAACGGTTCATTATTACAAGACTTGACAAGACTGGTGTTCATGACAACAAGGGTGAACACCTTATTACAATGACATCAGG
>MNCI01024535.1:30317-42946 GCA_015680685.1 Gnetum montanum | reverse complement strand
TGAAACTTCTTTGTTTCTGAGTCTTTCTGAAATTTTCTGGAATGTTCTGAAAGTTACTGATGCTGATAATTCTCTGCCATTTTTTGAAATATTTCTGGAATTTTCTGAAACTTTGATGAATAGTGTTTGCGCAATGAATAGTATTTTACGCAGTGAATAGTGTTCACGCGGTGAATAGTGTTTTACGCAGTGAATAGTGTTTTACGTAGTGAATAGTGTTTGACGCAGTGAATAGTGTTCACGCGGTGAATAGTATTTTACGTAGTGAATAGTGTTTGACGTAGTGAATAGTCATTATGCATCCTTACGCTCTGCAGCGTAAGAAAATGTAGTCGCAGTGTAATCAACCGAAAACACCTCTTTTAAGGCCCGAATTTTGATTTTCTGAAAGGCTGGGAATCGCTGGGGACCTTGGCAAAGGTCATGGGGGGTCCTTGTGCTTGATTTCGGCCTATTTTGATTTAGTTTTGGGGCCCCAAAAGTTGGTGACGCTGATCCTTACGTTTTGCAATGTAAGCACAGCGCAAGCACATTGTACATAGCAAAAAATTGCACTTTTTGACCTTGAAATGGATGATTCTTGATACCGAGACTTGCCGTTGTGATTTGTGGGCACCCGGGGGACCTTGCTTGCTCCATGGTGGGCTGCTTGAAGCCATTTCAGAGGCTCTAAAGTTGTCTGGAAGTGTTGCCAAAATTTTTGTGGTGTTTCATTGGCTCATCTTTGTTGACGCTTGGAGGAATCCACCTGAGAGGCGTCGACAAAGAAGTGCAAAACACCATGAATAGCAAAGCATCAAACATTAACCATTAGCCCTTGGCTGGATATTATCACACCATTTTCAAAAGTAAATGGGATTGAGGGAATGTGGTTCAAGATGTAAGGAAATCAGTTGTAACGATGGAAGCGAGGAGGTTAAGGGCGATGATTGTTGTTGGGATTTGTGGGAGAGGAATGCTCTCTTGTGCACAAGTTATGTCATTGGTCCTTATCAACAGCCAGGTTTTTAGTAGACTCAGAACTGAGACATAGGAGGTGCATTCTTTGGAGAAACGGGACTCTTATAAGGTATTTTCAGAGCCCGTTGTAAACAACCAGAGCCACGCGAGGATGTGCAACATGGTCTCTTTGAGACATAAGTGTAACTATTTTTTCAAGACAACTGCCTTCTCGCCTAGGGCTTGTATGAGAATGGCCAATAGTCTTTTGTTTATGATGTCAACGGGGTTTTGAAGACCTTTTCTGTGCATTTTGCTCTTTGACCCTTTTTTTGTTCTTTTTTTTTCTTTTTTGTTATTTTTTTTGTTTTGTTTTCCTTTTTCTTTTATTTTTGGTCCTTTTGAAAGAGCTTTCTTTTTTGTGCTGTGCTCATATTTGAGCACTTGCATTTTATGTCATGCATTGTGTACTGTGTTTTACGTTGTAGTTGCTTAGAGAGCTACAGTGTGCAACAGTGTATCAAGAATTTCGTGGTGAGCAGAATGTATCAAGGGGATATAATTGGATAGGATAAAGGATCATGATGGGAAATAGGGAATGTATCAGGAGTCGGGAATGTACTTATGAATCGGATTGATTAACCCAGTCGCATGCATTAGGAAAAACGTGATACCTTGTCGTCATGATGAAGTGCATCTATGCACGAACACCTCAGAAGTGTCATCTTGCAAACACAACTCCAAGAGGACAAGAAAACCACAGATGAAACAATCAGCTAAACACTTTAAACAAGGAGATGGAGTCACCCCGTGCAGCTTTCAAAGCAAACAAAATCATGAATAGCATCAGTTTTATTAGGCCCCATGGGATGAATCATGCAACAAGTCTTTGTGGAAAAGGAACAGCCAACTGCCACAACAGATCTTTTCAAATTTTGCTTGGTCATCAATGATGTCACTAGTTTATAGTCTTAGCAGACTGTTGTGGATTAGTTTCACGTCATAACCCCTTGGACGGTGCCAGTTTAGCATCGTAGCGGACGGTGCATTACTAGTTTATAGTCATAGTGGACTATGAAGAGGTAAACTAGTTTATAGTCTTAGTGGACTCTGGATGTCAATTTTATGTCATGGCGGACGAATGTAGCAGTTTAGTGTCATACCGGACAGAGCTCTATGGTATCAGTTTTAAGTCATGATCCAGGACTGTCTATGGTATCAGTTTTAATTCATGATCCAGGACTCTTCTATGGTATCAGTTTTAAGTCATGATGCCAGGACTTTTCTGTGGTATCAGTTTTAAGTCATGATGCCAGGACTATTCTGTGCTAGTTTATAGTCATAGCGGACTAATGCTTACCTTGCTTGTGTAAAGTATGATGCTGCATGCATGGTCATGCTACGTCCTTGCGAGGTCCTGCAAAAATCAACTAGGAAGAAAACAACATCAAGCAACACCTACCGTACATAGAGTTAGAATGTACGAATGAAAAAAAAAGCAATGCAAAAAGTGATAGTTTTAGGTCGTTTCGGGCCATGTATTTTTGTAGTTTTATGTTTTTTATTGTTTTTCTTTGTTTTTGAGAGTATATGTGTGAAACTAAGTGTAACATAAATTTCTAAAGTGTGAAGTAGGATGTAAGGTAAATACTTGGAAAAGAAAGCAACGACCATGTAAGAATCTAAATCGTAAGTTGTAACTTGTAAGCGAAAATTCAATGTAAGATGACGAGAGTTTGTAAATCTATAATTTGTTGGCTCTAGTTTAAAGCCATTTTGGGCTTGGTACATCAGTTTAAAGTCTTGATGGACTATTGCATCTGTTGTTAAAGAAAGGATTACCAGTTTTATGCCATGGTGGGCCAAAGGTAGCAACGTTTTCAAGAAGTTTTAAATGGAATCGGCCATTTCTGACCGTGGCTAGTTTAACGTCATTTCGGACAATTTGTAGTTTAACATCATTTCGGACAGTTCGTAGTTCAACATCATTTCGGACAATTCGTAGGTTAACGTCATTTCAGACAATTCGTAGTTTAACGTCATTTCGGACAGTTCATAGTTTAATGTCATTTCGGACAGTTCGTGGTTTAACATCATTTCGGACAGTTTATGAAGGACTATTGGGTGGATGGGAGATGACACTGTGCATGACTTAGCTAGCCAAGGGTGTCCTAGGATCATGTTGTAGTCTGGCATCTTGTCGACGACTATAAAGTTTGCAATCGTGGGGTGCTGGTCTCCTATTGTGAAGGCGATGTGAATTGTGCCTTTAATGGTTATGCGTGCTCCATCGAAGGAGTTTAGAGACTTGATTTCAGTCGGTTGAATGTTGTGCGTTAGGCCTAATCGTTCGATGACGGAGTGCGCAACAACGTTTTCTACCGCACCATCATCGATGTGTATCCTGCATACTGTGTATTTTCCGATGCTTACACTAGTGTTCATCAGTGCATGCGTGACCTCCCCTCATTTGGGGTCGATCTTGACATCATTGTTGCAGAAGGTTAGAGTCGTTGTGTTTGTATCTTGTGGTACAGGGGATGTAATGGCTATGCGAATGGCATCTTCGGTTGGAGACATGTTTTCTGTAGCAGGGATGGAGGCAAGCATGTGTGCTAGTGCTTGACGATGCTCTGGTGATGTTAAGATGAGGTAGAGAAAGCTAGGAGTTACATTCTTATGTTTTAATGCATTGTGTGCATGGGATAGTACATCTGCGAGGTTTTCGTTTATGTTTGTCATGGTGGGAGCTTCTTCTATTGCATGAGCCGAGATGTAAAGCTCTTGCGGAGGGGCAATGCAAAAGGGTTGTTGTTTAGTGGCCCTAGGGGTAGAACTAAGGCTGGTTTGTGGTTAAGGCATTGGTGACTTGGGTTGCCACTACTTGTATGTGGCCAAGTTGTTGGAACTTGGGCTTGGTGTGGGTGTTGTTAGAGTGACTTGTGTGTTTAATGTCGCGATGGATGGTTGTTGCTAGTTTATCGTCTTAGCGGACAGTTGTTGTGAAACCTTTATCACAAAGGGTGCTGTGGGTTTATGAGGTGGCACTTTGATGACAAAAGGAGGCCCCTTACTTGTGGAGGTGGAGGAGGCGGGACTATCCAATTGTACTGCATTGAGCAATCCTTTCTTTGCCATTCTTTGTAAATCGTTTTGCAAAGTTCGACAAGTGTTTGTGTCGTGTCCAGACATTTGGTGGTAGTAGCAATATGCACTTAAGTCAAAATGTTTTGAGACACATGCGTTGTATGTTGTAGTGGGATGACTTGCCAATTCACAGTGTCTTTGGTTGCGTATGTAGGAATTATCTGACATGTGTTTGCATTGGATCAAACCAACATTGAGGAGCTGTTCTAGCAATTGGGAAGGTTTTCCTGGCAAGGGTATGTGGTTGCGTTGGGTGTGCTCACGTCTAGGAGAGGCTTGTGTGGTGGCACTAGAGCTAGAGTTGGCAGCGTGGGGTGTTGAGGCCACGGGCCTATTGGTTGCATGTGTTGGCATGGTGATTGTTGTGTTTGATGTTGCTTGTGTATCCTGTGCTATTTGTGTTGTTTGTGTTGGTTGTAGTTGTTGCATTTGTTGTTGTGCATGTTGTTGTTTTTTGTGTTGTCTCCTGTAGGCCAAGTAGGATGGGTCATTGCTTACTCTTGCTGCCTCTTCGATGCACTTTGCTTGGTCAAAGGCCTGGGTAAGAGACTTTGGGGCCTGGTAGAGCAGTTTGGACTTGATGAAGTCATTGACTGCACCCTTGAAGATTGCCAAGAGATGTGTCTCTGCGATCGGCTCATGCATTTCATTGGCTCTAGCACTCCATCGTTGGAGGAAGGGTAGTATAGGCTCTAGGGGTTTTTGTCTAACATGGAGGAGCTTGTCGATTGTCACTTCAGGTTTGATGTTATATCTAAAGCATGTCACAAGCTGGTGTATGAGGTCCTCGAGGGATGCGATGGAAGCTCGGGGTAGGGCACGGTACCAGTCTAAAGCTTTGCCAGTAAGCGACAAGGGAAAGAGATGTAGAATGGCATGTGGCCTAGAGTGCAATGTGATGGCTTCTATGCGAAATGTGATGATATGTGCATTGGGGTCACCATGACCATTGTATTTTGCTAGATGTGGTAATGAATGGACCATGGGTAGTGTAAGGGATGGGATCGTAGGACAGATCGGATCAGCATGGTAAAAGTCCACCACCTTGGGTGTGTCTGAGGAGGCAGCCTTAAGCTGGTTAATTTCCTCCGTCATAGTCTGGATGAGTTGAGACATTTGTTTCCAACTCATAGATTCACCAACTGGTTGTGTTGATTGGACTTGCGTGGGTTGTGCGACAAAGGGTTGAATCACCGGTTGTGGGCTTTGCGAGTTTAATGTCATGGCAGATGGTTGTTGGTAGTTTAACGTCATACCGGACGTGTGTTGGTAGTTTAAGGCCATACTGGGCCATGGATAGTTTAATGTTATCCTAGACGGATGATGAGCGGGTGCCTGAGGCACTGGTGAAACAGGCATGGCACATGTGGAGCCTACGTAAATGTTGGGTTGAGGTTGGGGAGGTTGGGGGATGGCCCCTGTGTAAGCATAAGGTACTTGTGTTGCTTGGGGCTGGGCCCCATCGTATGTAAAAGGTGTTTGGATTGTTTGGGGTTGGGCCCCAGTGTGTGTAGATTGTGAAGCAAATGCCTTGGGCATGTGCTCCTATGATTGTTGTGAGGAGGTAAGGCCCCAAGGGATGTTGGGTTCGGGCAAGACTGTGAACTCGTACTCATACTCAGATGGTGATCCTGGGTAAGAGGAAGTCATCTCAGAACCATTGTGTTATGTGTAATGCATGTATTGGACAAGGTGATCCATGTTGGTGGCAGTCAGTACTTAGACCGGCTTGAAGTTAGGTGCGATTTGCGGTGAATTCGGCTTTGAAACGGATGCCCCCCGTGTGTTTTTGTTGAAAAAACACTGTAGCGGAACTGTAGCAGTACTGTAGTGGAACTGTAGCAGTGTGAGCACTGTAGCAGCCGCAAAACACTGTAGTGGCGTAAGTTATAGGTAATGTGATCAGTGTTTTGATTAAACAAAAAACAAGTTAGGCCCTCCTTCTAGCGCCAAAACTGTACTAACCTAAATCGTCGATGTGAGGCTGGAATGAAAATAGACACTGAAAGATTGTTGGGTAGCCACAGTTGACCCTGCCTTCGCTTGAGGGCAAGCTGGAAAAGGGAACGAAGGTAGAGTGCCTTGGATGGTAAGCTACAGCTAGCGCTGGGGTTATCGTGAACGATGTAAACAGGATGTAAACGGAATGCAAACAGCAACACAAAAATGTAAATAGAGTGTACTGAATTATAAATAAAGCACAAATTGAGCTATATTGTAAACAAAGCAACGAACTTTATTGTATTGTTTAATAAAAATGTATGCACCGGTCGAAGTGTAGCTGCACGTGTGGATGGCAGGTCAAGCACTAAGCCCCGGGATGATGTCTGAAGTGACGATGCGATAATGTGATGTGATGAACATGAGAAATGCTTGGATGCCAATAGTCAAATGTGCCGAGCATCCAAGGATTGCAGATTCTGTCCTTCTCAGAATTTCCAATGTCTCTAATCTTTGCCTCCAATTGCCCCCTCGATTTATGTGAATTGACAGGGTATTTATAGGGTTCGGCCGTGCTCTGGCACAGAATTTCAGAATGGAATCAACAGCTGAGAGATGAGAGGAAAGTGGATCTGGTAACATGTGTCCAATGGACAGTTGTGCTTGGGTTGGATGCATGCTGGCGAGAGTTGGATGTGTGTCGGACAATTGTGCACGAGTTGGATGTGTGTCGGCAAGCTACGTTCTTGGCCAGGTACATTGCATTTTACAATTTATGGGTTATTCAAGCCCATGAAAGTACATTTAATTTAAACATGAGGGCCTAACATGCCCGCACATGTCGATTTACAATGAAATGTACAACAAGAGAAATTTGACCCCTGTTTGCGTGAAACTTCTTTGTTTCTAAGTCTTTCTGAAATTTTCTGGAATGTTCTGAAAGTTACTGATGCTGATAATTCTCTGTCATTTTCTGAAATATTTTTGGAATTTTCTGAAACTTCGATGAATAGTGTTTGCACGATGAATAGTGTTTTACGCAATGAATAGTGTTCACGCGGTGAATAGTGTTTTACGCAGTGAATAGTATTTTACATAGTGAATAGTGTTTTACGCAGTGAATAGTGTTCACGCGGTGAATAGTATTTTATGTAGTGAATAGTGTTCGACGCAGTGAATAGTGATTACGCATCCTTACGCTCTACAGCGTAAGAAAATGTAGTCGCAGCGTAATCAACCGAAAACACCTCTTTTAAGGCCCAAATTTTGATTTTCTGAAAGGCTGGGAACTGTTCGGGACCTTGGCAAAGATCATGGGGGGTCCTTGTGCTTGATTTCGGCCTATTTTGATTTAGTTTTGGGGCCCCAAAAGTTGGTGATGCTGATCCTTACGTTTTGCAACGTAAGCACAGCGCAAGCACATTGTACTTAGCAAACAATTGCACTTTTTGACCTTGAAATGGATGATTCTTGATACCGAGACTTTCCGTCGTGATTTGTGGGCACCCGGGGGACCTTGCTTGCTCCATGGTGGGCTGCTTGAAGCCATTTCAGAGGCTCTAAAGTTGTCTGGAAGTGTTGCCAAAATTTTTGTGGTGTTTCAGGTAATACTGAGTTATAAAGTTCTAACTTGGAAATAACTATTTATATTTTAGAAAAATATTTTGGGTTCCAACACCTTTCACCTCCAAAATTACATTAATAAAATTTAGCAAATGGTATGCAATAGCTAAAGTAAGTTAAGCAAAAAAGAAAGAAACTTGTAGAAAAAGAAAAGAAAAAAGATTGCAAAGAAAAAGTGGCTAAATTAAACTACAAAAATAACAAACATCAAAGCATGAACTACTTTCAGGAACTTTTATCCCTTATCAGTGTGCTTTAGAAAAATGTTGGATGTGTACCTAAACAAGGATGGTAGCAAAGTATTTATAAGAAAAAAGTGATCCTTTATGAAAAAAAAAAAGAATTGTTGCATGTTTGAAGTTTTGAAAAAAAAATAAACCTAATGTTTTTAGATTTGGAAGGGTAGGTCATTAGTCTAATGATCAAACCTAAATCTAATGATCAATGTTGAATCTACTATGCATCAAAAACCTCTATAGTTTAGAAGGATTTCTCCAACAAATAATGGATTTGGGAATGACATTTGTCAAACACGGATCTTGTTGATGAAGTTACAAGAGTTCATGGTTTAGGATTACCCTCACATTTAATGAATTAGTTGAAGGACTAAAATTCATTTTGAAAACAAAAGGGGTCCTTCTAGTCCTATGAATATTTTCTTGAATAGCCTCCAGGAAAACAACTTTATTAGATGTAGAAACCTTGCTAAAGTGCTGGAGTAGGAATTTTGTAGGATAATCACAAGCTCTAAGCCATCTAAAGAAATTCATCATAGTCTTGAATAAGTCACCAAGTTGAGTTTTCTTCAACATAAACTATTTCAATTTTGTAATAATGAAGTTCTTCTAATGGCAAGGATGCCATGAGGAAAAGGGAATCTTTAGATAGTTGTTCAAAGATTTCTAGTAACAGTGGCTAGAAAGAATACCACATTCATAAAAGGAGGAACATTTGAAGAAAATAAAATTAATTATATTTATAGAAGAATAAGAAATAGTTGGAAATGTGGAGATGGAAGGAAAATAGAAATTATACTTTTCAAGAAAAGTTTACAATTCATTAGGAGAATCATTCCAAATACTAAAAGCATCAAATGTACGAGATTCTACATTAAAAGTGAATAGGATCACATTTGAAGGTAGAGTACAAGAGTGGAGATCTCTGAGAAGGATGAGAGAATCTATGAGATATGAGGATTGAGCGAGTGATATGGACATGAGTAGATAGTAAAGGAGATGACAAGCTGGTTTGAGAGGGTAGCCTATGTACAAGAAAATGAGAAGACTGATTAGGGAGTGTTTTTAAATTTTAGAAATGAAATAGAAAATGCATAGTTTGATCTTGGACATGTTTTTTTAGAAGAAAATTCTTAAACCCAAAAAGAACAAGGAAAAACTAGTTGATGATAATGGTAAACTTAGAGAGGATGATATGTTAGGGAGCAGTTTGAACTTCCAAGTCAACCTTAAAGTCTAAAAGCTATTGATTGGCCTCATAGAGATACCATGAAGAATACAATATATAGATTCAAATATTTCTATTAGTGTATCAACTAAAAAATTTGATCATTGGAAAACTAAAAACCTCAACATAATAGATTTAACCTTGAATCCCTAGGGCCTCTAAAAAATGAAATTCAAGGTGTTCTAGATGGTCCAAAAAATCACCCAAGGACTTGGAAAATGTAAAACCAGGGAATAAAAATGTAAATATAGAATACAAATCTAAGTGAAATGATACCAAAATAAACAAATAAATCAAAAGTGCGCATAAATAAATTTGTAAGACTTTATTTCTACAAAAATAAAGGGGGCACAAAAAATCTGTACAATATGCTCTATAGGAGTAGAAAGGGTTCACTTGGATGGGGGTTCAAAATCCATTGAAGCTGCAACAATCAACTCCACAATCTAGATGTCTTGTCACTATAGATGCTTTTGAATCCTTGCTATTCTAATAAATCTACAATGTTGGTTGTGTTGGGAGGGTGAGAAGTATGAGAAATTTCAATAAGCCAGTGAGCTACGTTGGGAGTTGTGATTTCTAGGTGCATAGCATTGATCTGAAAATCTCACAAATCTTAGGGGGTAACAAGGCTATAGGGGTTCCACATTGGAAGGCTCCAAGAAGCTACATTTCTACAAGTTTTCAAGAGCTCTTGGAAGTAAAAATTGCCAAATGCTTAGAAATGCCAAAGTGTGGAACCTAAAAATGATGTTGGGGTTTTCGTTTTATAGGTTCTTAGCCATGAAATGGACTAAAAATTAGTTGCAATTTAGTTGTAATGTGGCTTCAAATTGGCTATAATTCTACTACAAATTTTTTCCATGTACAAGTAAGATGGGTGCCCAAATTTAGGGGTTATCATATATAGTAAGTGCCAAACCCACATGGCCATTTTGTTTACCATAAATAGTAACAAGGGCACTCCATCTATGTTGGAGGTAGATCTTCTATGCTAGGCCTTCAACTTTCCTTGTTGAAATGCATGGTCAAGGCTGAAGTACATGGAGTGTTGGAATCTAATGCATGTGGCTTTTATGATGGGAGGAGGATGCATTAGTGCTAGTGTAACGACAGAAAATGTCGGCAGCTGGAAATACCGACCGATATTCCGGCGTACACAGTTTTAGCCACGGATCCACAGCGAGGGCTATGCTGGAAAAATGAATCCGCGGTGCCCTGAACGGTCTTGTCGATCAGACAGGGACTTACGGGTCAGTAAAACAACGTAAAGCACGTAAAAGAAAGCGATCTGATTCGAGGGGCCGTAAAACAAAGGGAAAGCGATGTGATCGGATCGCGACGGCGATAATGCTAAACACGATGACAAGAGGCTGGCAAAAGAGAAACACGTAGCTTCAAGATCCGCGCTTTGACTTACAAATGTATATTTCGTGTGAGAAATTACACTGGGGAATCCTCGATTACAGGATGTGAAACAAGCACAAAACAACAAGCAAAACGGTCTGAACAGAAGTTCGATCTACCTCGTGGGCTAAGTTGAGATGCAAGGCAGGCCAAGCTTCGACTTCTACCGATCAACTGTATCTGATCGATAAAGTCTCTTCAGTAGAAAGATTGCTCCTGTCACCGGTGCTCAAATCTGTACTCTGCTTCGGCTGTAAGGTGATGATGTCCCTGATTGCCAAAGCGCTGTTCTTTGTATTTCTGCTCCAAAGTGCTAAGTGCGCTGGTGCTCAGAAATATGCTTTTCTGCTTCTCTGAGTTTTTGCTAACCCGAATTTTTTGCCAACCTCTGTATCTTTGTTAACTGGGGTATTTATAGGCCGCGACACTTCGCGGAGAAGGCTCAACCTTGATGATGTGGGTTCCGGATATTGCGGGCTCTACTGGCATGATCTTTTAAGTCAGACTGTGACTACGCACAACACGCTTGTTTGCGTGTTGTGCGTGTGAGAAGTAAGCAAGTGTTGAGCGTGCTTTAATTGTTTTCAGGCTGGATTAAACTCATTCGCATTGCGTTGTGTATCTGAGCGTAATCTAGTAAAAATAATAAGCTCAGAGTTGCTTTACGCTCACTACGCAGCTGTGCGTGATAAAGCGTAAGCAATGTACAACTTACGCTCACCACGCGGTCGTGCGCGACGAAGCGTAAGTAATGTATGCCTTACGCTCACTACGTAGCTGCGCGTATGAAGCATAAAACAATGAGCAACTTGAATGATAACATACGCAATGATACGCACCGCTGCATATCGAGCGTAAAAACAAGTTAAGCATGCACCGGGAGGAAAAGCGTCAAACTGTTGTGCTTCTTTAGACTCTGCCTTCAACTGTCTTGGAGCTTATTACGCTCATTACGCTGCCGTGCGTGATAGAGCGTAAACTTGTCCTTGAACAAATTTGAGGCGCGTTCTCGCTTGAATTACGAATCTTCGCTTGAGGCCGACTCGTAATTTTCACGGTGTTTCAATGGCCCCTCTTTGTTAACGGTTAGAGGGCTTACCCGAAGAATGTCAACAAAGAATGCGAAACACCGGATTGGTAGAAGCAAGAACAACGTTCATCCATGGCTACTCAGGTGTTGCTCCGTTGACATGAAAGAGGAAGACTGGTGGGTATATGAGAGAAAAGGAAAAAACTGGAAACAAGTTCGGAAAGGACGCAAACTATGTGTTTATTCATGTCAACAGGAATGCTTTTAGACGAGCGTAGCGCGTCAATCTGAGATATCTCTGTTACAAATTGTAGCAGGAATACGTGTGAAAGGAGCGTTGCACATCACTTTCTGCGATATCTCTGCTAGCGTGAGTGCGGAAAACGAAGACATGCATATATGGATGTTGTGTATGGGAACTGGGTGGTGGGGAAGAAGGAAAAAGAAATTGAGGTCAGACATGTGTTGGGAAAACCTGAGCAGCCATTTCAACCCGCTGTTGTACTTCACCACTCAGATCGACGCACCTTTGAATGACTTCCTCCGAGATAAGTAGCCTGCAACCACAAAAGAAAACAGGGGACACCATTGCTTATGGACAAAAGGCGAGGTTCTTGGAACCAATGCTGTCTGATGTTAACCAGAGCCAATGGACTGTAACTGTTGAGCTGGAGCACTTGGGCGGAGCCGCCAATCCTGATGATTCGGCACTGCATACCTTCGCCAAAAGGCATCAGACGCAGTGCAGCTCACTGGTTGCACCGGGAACCGGCCAGATGAATTTGGGAAGCCGGCGTCCGATAGCGATGATTGGCGGAGACTCCTGGGGCCATGACCAACGAGGATTTCGTTGGGGCTCCGACTAACGAGGCTAAACTCCCAGAGCTGCTACCACTGCGGCGGGTGCGGTGGCGGCATCTCCGAGGGATCAGTAAGATGCCTCTTTGCTTGTCCGAGGGATCAGTAGGATGCTGATGAGGTGGCGACACTGGGACTGTCTCAGTATCCCACCCCGTCTGCTGTGCAACTGTACAGGAGTGATCACGCTCGCTTGAACATGGTGGCGATCCGTACATCC
>MNCI01024528.1:66928-131265 GCA_015680685.1 Gnetum montanum | reverse complement strand
CATCGGCTTGAATCTTTCATGCCTCACGATATTCCAAATTTGAAATTTTATTGTCTTCCCATCCAACTTAAAAGCCTTAATTAAAAAAAACGACACCAATGATACTAACGTAACTCTCCACATGTGAATCCTCTATGAATCGCGGCAGAAGGCATGAATTTCCAGCGGCGGAGTCTGAAGCTGAGTCTGCATCGTGATTAGTGCCGCTGCTCTGCATCTTCCGCATCTGCCATGGCTGTGGAGTTGTGCTGGTGCTGCTGATCCTCAGCTCGTGGCTGATCTTCCGTCCACGCACAGTCCTACTTGTTGCTGCCGTTGTTCATCCGCCGTCTTTTCTTCACTCGTGCACAGTATCCCGTGGCCAGGTCTGGCAATCCCGCGGCCATATGTGCTCGATCTGCGCAACACACAGCCAGATCTAGCCATGGCCGAAGCCCTGGCCGCGCGCGCAACAGCAGCCGCTCTCTGTTTTCCGTTTTTGGCATCGCTGTCCTGTGACTCTCCTCCTTGCCTTCATCGCCGACTCCTCCGCACTGGCCCCTCTGTACGTCACAAAGTAGAATCCAGTATTCTTCTCAGCATCATTGCAGCTCCGTATCAACACTAGCGACTTCAAAGGACCAAACTATCAGAAATAATCTGCAATGTCCTATTTCCTTCGTCTTCAAACCCTAATTAAATTCTTACTTGCATCTGCATTCGACTCTGCCTCTGCGTTTTGTACCTGCTTCATCTGCATTCGACTCTGCCTCTGCGTTTTGTACCTACTTCTTGATTTTTTTTGGAAGCTGGACCGACAGAGCTTGAACCTGAGTCTGAGCCTGTACCTATGCCTATGTCTGCGTTTTTGCTTCCTTTCCTTTCTGTGCCGTTTTGGGTTCTGTTTGTGTTTCTTGGAAGATCTCTTCTTCTTACCCTCTTTTCCAGACTCTGAAGACTGCTTTACTTCTTCCTTGTTTTTGTCATCTTCGGTGGCCTGCTTCAGCTGCTCCACCCTTTCTGCCATCTCTTTTCTTTTCATCTCTCTTTGTCGTTTAATCTTCTCCTGCTCAATTTTGATGCAGAATTTGCAAAGGTTGGATTTGCAGTTCTAGCAGCATTGCAGCTGGCAAGGGTGCTTGTAGTCCAGCGTTTTCTGGCACTGCCTACTGCACCACCGTGATTCTTTGGAAGTGAAGCATTTCACAATCTCTGTGTGGCTGTAGGCCTCGAAGGTGTGGCTGATTTCTGTTTTGCGGTAGAAAGATTTAAATTTTGGATTTTAGCACCAATGTATGTGCCTGGATAAGTTAAGGTTTTGGTAGTGTTCATGATTCTAGGCTCATTTTTGTTCGAATGCCAACAAGGGATGAAGTTCCATGGAATGGTATGATTTTTGCATATGGGCAACATGGTCCTTGGAAGGAGGCTTTGCAACTTTTGTGGATTGGTTGGTTCAAGGATGCAAGTTGGACAAGGCCTCTAAGATTTTTGGACATTCAACCATGCCTTTGTGGATGTGAACCAATTAGCAAAAAGCTTGTCTAAATCAACATGGTAGACTTCAAGGTGAAGAAACAGAATCTCAAAAATCTCTTTTAAATTTTACAAAAATCACCATAACCTTATAAAGCCTGCTCCATGAAATGGCCAAAATGTGCCAACAGTAACAAGATAACTAAAAACAGAATCACTCATCCCTTCTCTATTTCTCTACAACTTATCCAATTTAGTTTTACCCTCTCAGTCAAGTTTGCTCTTTCTTTGTTTGTTCATGGTGTTTTTGAGCATTATTTATGCAAGAGATTTATTTCTCAAAAATGCCATGAACAAACAAAGAAAGAGCAAACTTGACTAGGTAAGTGGTAGAGAAACATAGGAGGGATGAGTGATTCCATTTTTAGTTATCTTGTTAACATCATTTTTTTAAAATCATCTCGCGCAATTTATAGATATATAGATATATATATCTAAGCTAGTACTATTAATAAAACTTGTTTTTGGGGTCCGACACCCCCTATAATTATGAAACCAAAACTGAAATCATTTACATATATCCTTTCAAATAATTTGAAACTTTAAAATCAATTTTAAAATTCCTTGTACGACATTTGTATTTTTATTTCTTTACTTATAATTCAATGCTGCATAATGTGATAAAGACAAAGCCAAACCCTTTAATAGCTGAGCTGAAAAGACACAAACTACATCTACCCCACCAGCGTGGAGCAAGAAAAGCATATGCGTAATTAAGCGAGCAAGGTTTTTCTTTTTAGAATAATAGGTGTATGAATGAAAACACCAATCTCAAACCTACATTCCATCCATCTTATTCAGTCCTAACCCAACAAAGCCACCAAGACGACCTACAGAGATCCCGAGTATTCGACATCATCTCCACTAACAAAGGCTTTTGACAATGACAACACGCTACCTTGTGTCATCCCTCACGAAATTGACGGGTTAGTGACGTGGCGTTTGGATATGTCCAAATCACTGCGCTTGTTAATCCAGTTGATTTTCTTCCACAGTGGAGCCATGGTCAGCACTAATAATTTTGGCTGAGAGGCCAATATGTCAGGTGCAATGGGGAGATGGGAGTGTAGGAGGAGTGTATTTTGTCGTCCTTCACGTCATGGGCCACATAAGATCTCACGATGGAGAAAAATGTGATGGAAAAAAATCACAATGGAAAGTCCATGCTATGGGAAAAAATGCCATGGGAAAAAATGTCATGTAAAGTCGACACCATGGAAAAAAAACATTATGAATCAAACTAATAGAACTTTTCACAAGAATTATTATTGAATAACAGTGATTTTGATTTTGGTTTTCAACATGAATATCAATTCTCAATGAATCAATTTGAGATTTTATTAATTTGTAACATATATAAGATTTTCTCGACCAAATAATAGATATATATTATAAATATATAGCTAAACTAGTGGCTAGTTAACTTATCTGATTACTTGTTTGTTGCAAACACCTTGGAATATATAATTAGTTGTCCACCATAATGCGGGTGACAAATGATACGGCCATCCTTGTTTGATCAAAAAAATGATTGTCCCAATAATGCCTATAAAGCCCTAATGTGCGACTAATTATTTTTGAAGATGAATTTCAAATAAACCAGTGGTTGGGATCACGAATAGAGATACATAGGATTTTTATTGAGAGGCTCAAGGTTCATTTTGTTAAGGCATGTTTTTGGAGAGTTGGTAGATAAGTGAAAGCCTATCTTAATGAGTCATGATCTCTAAGTGGAGTAAAGAATCAAACCCACAATGATACGACCATCATTGTTTGATTGTAAAAGTAATGGTCCATATAATTCCCTTAAAGCCATGATGTGCCCTTAATCTTTTTTGAATATGAATTCAAATACAAGTGATTGGCATTGCAACTTAATATTCATCTTGTTAAGGTAGGGCTTGGGAGAGTTGGTGGATAAGTGAAAGCCTAATCTCTTTCAAGTGACTACGCAAGAAAGACAACTCAGACCTAGCAGCACAAGTCCTACCCACACAGTGAGGTAGGGTAGATGTCCAACTCCGATAATGCTATACCTGGAAATGAACGACAAAAAATGAGTATCCTCACCACTTACCGTGTACAAAAAACACTCAACCACAACTCACAACTCACCCTCTTCTCTCTGCAGTTCTGTATTTTTATTACCCTGCATCAACTGTGCTTTTTACTTTCCTATACTGCTGTTCTGTACCTCCTTGAAAACGATTGAATTACTGCGAAAGTGTATGCTTAGCTGGATATGGCAAGGATCTGAGTTTGCTTAGCGGTTCAGTCCATTTTATTGCCTGTGCATGTGTTTGTAATTCGTATACATGATTTGAATAGACCGTGCACGTGACAGTTCGTGTGACTCCGTCCCCAACTTCAATAATGAAAGTTGGGTTGCATCTTAGTAAATGAATTCAAAATAAGGAAAACATCTATAACAAAACTTAGATGTAGCATGAAGATCGAAAATGAATACAGGGAACTAAGCAATAATAGATCTACTGTGTGTCGAAGTCTAGTCCCGTCCTATTAACCAAGCACATAACACAACTATTAGGATCATAATTAAAATTCATTGTACTGCATTTTAAAATGATGCCTTTAATATTATTCTTTAATAACATTTTGCTTACTTTCACTTAATTATGTAACCATGGGATATGCATAATGCTATGAGTAGTCTCATCAGAGTCATCTTAATTAGTTGAAAATAGAAGAAAAGCCATGTAATGAATTTTTAAAATTTTTAAAAGGTAAAGGTATTTATCTATTATTAACTTCATGGAAATTGATGGTCAAATTAGTTTTGATCTTTTTATTATCATTAGTTTTCTTGAAAGACATTTTCAACATATATTTCTTTTAGAGAGTTTTGATCATGAGGGATTTTTTAAATTGTGATCATTTGCTTAATATTGTTTATAATAGTCAAATCATCTTTTTGAGCAAGA
This sequence comes from Gnetum montanum, assembly GCA_015680685.1. Taxonomy (NCBI): domain Eukaryota; kingdom Viridiplantae; phylum Streptophyta; class Gnetopsida; order Gnetales; family Gnetaceae; genus Gnetum; species Gnetum montanum. The sequence goes on along the minus strand of MNCI01024528.1, from coordinate 126,808 downwards.
TATCTCTCTTACTAAAATTAAAGATGTTGTGTTTAGCTTGGCCAATGATAAAGCTCTAGGTTGTGATGTAATTCATATTTTTTTTAAAAAAATCAAACTCATTACGATGTTGTTGGTATGGACCTTTATTGTGTTTTTGTTGAAGCCATTTAATAACATTCACTTGGTCAAGAGTTGAATAGAGGAGTTATCAAACTTATTCCTAAGGCAGGTGATCTTTCCCACATGGGTAATTAGTGCCCTATTACTCTTCCAAATTTTGTTTTTAAAATTTTGGTTAAATATCTTGCTAGAAGATTAAAACCAATAATTCCTTAGTTACTTATTGATGAGCGGCGAGGTACCCCTACACTCAACCATATGAATCACAAGCATTCACGCATGCTTTGGTCAAATTTTGTGGATGGGACTAGTTATGGCATCTAGATCATTATGCTTATTATAGTTCGCTTTCTTCCCATTTGGATTAGTGGTAGCTTTGTCACATATGGTTTAGTCCAAAGTGAGGCATATGATGTTTCCTAACACTATGCTACTCTTGGTGACAAAAAGAGATAAATTGATTAACTAATGAACAATGAAAAAATAAAGCCTAAATTAGCCTATGGTGATGGTATTCGCCCTTAACCATTTGTACACATCTTGGACTTCATGGACCTACTTCTAGGTTTATCAAGTGTACGTCACTAATTGTGCCAAACGATACACCTTTGGTTGACCAAGTATTTTCACTTAAATGCTCGTGATTAAGGTGTACACATTTTGCTTAATGACAAAAATAGTAAACAACAATAAATGGAGATGTTTAACAAAAGAAAGCATTAAATAATTAAAACAACAATATTAAGCTAAGTGGATGCTGCAATGATGGAAGTAATCTCGATCTTTATTGCCAGTCATGTAACGTGTCCAAGTACGTCACACTTGAACAAAGGTGCCATACGATTATGAACATCACACTGCAGGCATGTACTTGGAATAATAGACTTAAAGGAAAAGAAACTGAAAACTAACTATTCTAAGATGTGCTAAAAATTATCTCATCTGAAAGCCCAAGTGTAGTAGTTATAGGCGAGGTCTAGATGAGGCAATGTTGGGTATCCGACGTCACTTATTAGCCCTAACGTTGAGTACATGATGTTGGGACTTCGATGTCGCGTATCTGACATTGGGGCCTATCAAATCACATCTCATCATACCCCCACGACTGAGTGAAAACTTGTCCTTGAGTTAAACAAAGATGAGAAACAAGTCTTTTACAAAATATTGGGCAGGTATTGGATTATTGATTCACTCCAACAATGGACAAAATAACTGACTCTTCGCATGCCATAGTGGTGTAGTACAAAAATGGAACACATTATTACAAAACAAGATAAGACAAAATAAGATTGAAAGGCTCATGTAATGCCTAGAGGTGGTGGCTCTTCCACTGGTGGCTTCCCTTTGTTGCTAAGCTGTTGGATTTGTAATGGTTGAGTAAGGCCTGAAATTTTTCCTCCTCCATCATTGGATTGTGCATCATCCAGGCTGTTGTGCTAATGTGTGTTGGCACTAGTACATCCTAAGGACATGGCAGTTACAAAAACATTTGATATGCCTTAATGTACCAAGCAACAAACTATCGTCATTCTTCCTCAAAGGCCCTAGCTTTATCCTTTAGGTCATGATAGTCTGTTAATCTTCGAGCTAGGTTTGAGGCTACATCTTTCTATCCTTAGTAGTTGTCTTCCACCACCTCTAATTTTGAGTTTTTCACTTGTAACTTTTGTAATGCATCCTTCCAATTTTCAAACTCTTTCTCATACAATGCATAGGTGGTCACCACTTGCTTCTTCAACTTGCTTTTGGGACAACCTATTGTTAATATGGTAAGGTTGGCATATTTGAGGTTAGCCAATGCCATCTATTCTTTCAAATCTTCTATCTATAGGTCTTTATTTTTAACTTTCTCTTATTGGACCATGCCATAATTGTCCAAAATGGCCTACCATTTAGAATTTTGTGCTGCCAAGGAGTTGATGTGGGCCTTGGCTATCTTGATTTCCTTCTCATTAATTTCCTTATACATGCCAACTTGGTCCCAGAAGTGTTCTTTTAACTTTTCATGTTTCTTAGCCTCATTCTACCATGTGATGATCTTGATTACTATATTTTGTTGAATAGCATGTACTTCCTCCATAAAGAGAGTTCTATTTTCTAGAGCCAATTGATTGATATCCTAGTTGACCCTCACTAGTTATTTCCTCAACTGGTGGACACTCTCTTCCAAGATGTTCTTTTGCTTTTCCACTATGGTCAACTGAGCATTCTCTTTAGTGAGTTGCTTATTTTCTTCTTGAACAGTGGTTAATGCCTTCTTATGTGCATAAGTTTGTGCATCTGCAATGGAGGCATTCCAGACCACCATCTCCTTTTCTTACTTTGCAGCTACTCTTTCCTTTTCCAACTTAGTAAGATCCTTCATTTGAAAGTGCTCTAGTTGGTTTGGTATGATGAAATGGGCAAGATCCCATCGTTTAGTGTAGAAGGTAGCTAGCTCTTCTTGTAATCTTTGCACCTCAGCTTCTGCATGCTCTACCCTGACCTCAGCCATGACCAACTTCCCTTTTGTAGCGATGAGGTTGTGCCACAGTGACATTACTAGGGATGTTGAATAGAGTGGTCATCATTTGACTTGTTTGTAGCAAACGATCAAGTACATCCTCATGCACTATAGGAGTCATTAAGATCTTAGCCAGCATTTGTGCATCTCTTGTTCTTGCCAAATTAATGGGAGGCACTATAGGAACGTTGAATGATTCCTTGATGTGATTAGTGATCACCTCTATTGTGCTTGCTACATCCTCGTGTTGTAGCACCATGACTATGGCACCTTCTATGGTCTCCAAAGTGACCTGATAAGATGTAGCATTCTTAGAGACTTGGCATGGCCATTGGGATCCCTCTCCTCTTAACTAAATGGAGATTTTACCCCTTGTTGGATCGATTAATATGATGGGCTGTATAGCATCATCTATAACTTGGAAGAGATTAGCCTCATCCCTGCTTCCCTAGCTAATAGTCTTAGTGATTCTTTACATGTGGCTCATTGATGGTCTATAATCTTGTGATGGCAGTGGTGGAGCTTATGCTTGTGAGCATTGCTCTAGCGCTTGTTGCATTTTTTATTGGTTCTGCCTTCTTTTTAGCTTCTTGCTCCTCACTAGAATCTTTTCCTTGTGTTGCGATTTTGGGGAGCTTTGCAAAGGAGGCATGCTGAGCCTTCTGAAAGATATCATTCATATATCCTAAAATTCCCATGTGCTTGCATAACTTTTTGATTAGATAGGGAAATGAAAGTGTTGGTCTCCTTGATCTTGTTTCTTCAAACTATCGCTAGATTTATGTGAAATAGTATTGAGGAAGGTTAACTAAAAGTTTTCCCATTAGAATGGCACTTCCTCTAGCCACATAAGTGGAAATGCGATTGAGCCCTTTGGTGGGGAATAGGTGGTATGTCCTGATCTTGAAGTGAGTTCTTTCTTCTAAGGTCATCTCATGATATGATTTATCTTCTTTTTTGTATGCTTGTTTCAGCTACAGTCTCTTCATTTTGGGATCAAATTTGGTAGATAGGTAAGCAACCCTGGCCCCTTCATTGGGTAGGTTGAGAGCTGTAACTATATCTTTGATTGCTTAAGAGACATTCACTCCACAGATATTCACAATAGTACCTTCGTCCTTATTGTGCCAAAATTGATAGACTTCCCCCAAGTACCATTCACCATTGCCTAATAAGATCGACCATAATGGGGATGCTTTGAGTTGCATCTGCACAACTTTTAGGGAAAATTTCATGAACAAGCGTAAATTCATTTCTACAATGACTAAGGCCAATGTGGACTTTTCCAAGATGGCAAGAAGGCAGTCAGGGTGCAATGTAAGACATTGTTCCTATTCAAGAACCAGTACTTCTACCACCTTCCCTTGGGTTGATTGCTCGGTAGCAGGGGCCTCTTGATGGATACTAAAAGATTGGGCCTCGTGTTCAGCATGTGCCGTTTGTTCTCCTTGTTGGCCATGACCATCATGTGGGCACTTAGCGACTCTCTACAATGGTTCACCTTGAACACCTCTTTGTGGGGCCATCTACAATCAAATAAAAAGCAATTCATACCTTACTCATAACCTTAGTCATTAAGCTCCTTATGCATATGATAGTAGGGTTACGAAAATTTGGAAGAAAAATCACCCAAAAAGCATCCATCTCTTCTATGACCCATCACAACTAGTTCCTTTTTCATTTTATGTGGCTTAAAATAATGCTTATAGGCCTAAGGGTTACAAAAATTGGACGTCTGGAACTATCATTAATGATTTGTCATTATAAGTGCTAAGGTTTTTAACATTCTTACCCTTAGAATACATTCTAGGCAATAGAAAATTTTAACAAATCGACATAAAGTTTGCACACAAGCACCCCCCCACAACTAAGTGGAACACTCTAGGTTTAGATAGAGTCAAATAGTACAGAAATTGGAGTGTTAGAGAACTAGATATTGTAAGTAGAAGATGGAGGCGTAGAGCTCTAAGTCATGAGAAAAAATTACAACAACTCCTCATAGTGGAAAATGTGTAAAATGAAGTTCTAATTGTCATAGGAGTTTCATATATACTTTTTCTTAGACTCGACGAAGGGTATACGACATTGAGGTCCAAAAATTCCAATTTTTATGAGGCCAAAGGATATGCAAATAAAGATTTGGGTTTGATTGGAAGGTTGAAAGTTAAATTTTGCATTTTGGGTAAGTGGAAAAATTAATTGGAGGTATCAAAAGTAGGATAAGGTGAAGTTTGCAATGGGAAAAGTACAAGAATGAGCAAGAAAAAGGATGTTGAGAGCTTGAGTGTGGGACAAAGTATGTTCATGATAAGAGAAGCAATAAAATATAACACTTGAAGTGTATGGAAGGTGAAAAATGATGTGGTCATGCTAAACAAGTACAAATCACAAAAGTTAAACAAAGAAAAAACCCCACCTCAATTGGAAATGTGATCAATAGTGAGATTACATACAAGGAAAATTAAAACAACAACTAGAAAATGTAGAAAAAATAGAAAGAATAGAAAAATGATAAAAAATTGTAAAAAAAAAGATAAAAAACACTCAAAAATCCTAAAGATTAGAATGGAGGATAACTTCCATGACTAAAAATTTGGTCATGGCTAGGATTAATAAGTGGATGGAAAGGATCCACGCATGTATGAAACATTGGGACCCATTCATGCCACAGTCACTGGGTGCTTGTTGGAGGTGTGTTGGTTGGGTAGAAGAATTGTTGATTACACATTGATGGTTATATGTATGGTGGACCAGGATATGAGGTGTGTTAACATTATGGATGACTGATCCACTATTACATTCGTGAGCATGAGATGCTATGCATGGATTTGTTTGTCTCCCCACATTTGTAGATTCATTGGTTGGATGTGGGATTTGAGTACAGATAGATGGTGGCCCTTATGTATGGTTAGAGGATGCTGGTTTAGACGAGGAAGGTGGTGCACTAGGTTGGCCTTGTGCTAGCTTAGATGATGTAATGGGTGCACACATGGGTTTCTTCAACTTATGACCCTTCCTCTAGAAAGGATGCTTTTAGCATTGTGGTTGGGACCCAGTAGTGTCAGCATTTCTTTGCACATTTGCAGCACAAGTGGCACTCATTTGTTGATATTACGGTGCTAACCCTTCTTGTGTCCTTGTTGGTGGCATATAAGGAGGTGGATTATGAGAATATCGAGGGTGAGTTGGATGGTAAGAAGCATGAGGTGGTGATCCTTTAAGGGATGTCATGTATTGATGGTACTTGGGAGAGTGATAGTGGCAATTTGAAGTGGAGGATGCTAAACTGGTTAGAGAAATAGGATGTTGAACATAATAGCCATGTGTTTTCCATGGGTATGGATAATTTGGTGGTGGCCTCCCCCACGACTGTGGTTGTTGCCACTATGGTTGAGGATGTTAAGGCTAGTAATAAGTCCCACTAGGATGGTACAATCAATTGTGGGACTATCTAAAATTATCTTTTGAGAGAGGAAGTCTCCCAGGCATGTGCTTTTGCACAAACTTTGGATTTAAGGCATAGGCCTAATACTCCTATAGATGCAACAATACAGGGCATTGGCCCTTTGGATGCTCATATATGCATAGGTCACATCCATCATCTTTGTCTGTGGTGGAGTCTTTAGCCTCACTTTCATCAACCATTTTTCTCGTCTGCTAAAAAGTGTTCCTAATTGTTTCTTGGTTTTGTGTCCTTTGTTGATTGTCATTGCTTGGCTTGTGTTGCATAATCTTCTCTACGACTATTTCAACAAGATTTTTTACATTTTCATTTATCCATTTAGACATCCTATTAAATTTTACTTCTAGATCATCAATAGACTCCCCTATCGGTAAAGTTTGTTGTGGAATCACCTTATTAATGGTAGTTTCATTTTCCTTACCATGAATTTGGACCTCCCCCAATTGAAGAGTTGGATCCCATTGATGTTTTTTAACATTCTCCCATTTACACATGTCTCCTTCTTCTTTTTCCATATGATCTATTATCTCTTTGACTTGATAGGCTTGAAGCTCATACAGTTCTCTTGGGGTATACATCCTAAGGGTCACCCTTGTTTCACTAGGAAGCGCATCTACAATGTGGTAAAGTTGCTCTTTCTCAGAGAAACCATGACCTGGGCATCAATTTAGCAAGGCATAATATCTATCTAAGGCCATGTCCAAGGGTTCATGTTGTTCTTGTTTCCACTCTTAGATTTGTCTCCTCAAGTTGGACACTCTTTTATAGGTTTGGTATCTTTTGTTGAAAAGGTCTAACATTGTAGACCACCGTCAAATTGAGTTTGGTTTCAATGATTGATACCACACTTTGGCTTTATCAATTAGTGTCCTAGGAAAGAGCTTAAGCTTTTGCCATCCACTTTCAATGTTGTAGTGAGCACATGCATCATGGAAGGCTTGTAAATGTTGTTATGGGTCTAAATCATAACCTCCTGCAAATTTTGGAATATTGTTTCTATCGACCTTGGGTAAAAAACTTTTTTGCGATGCCTACAAGATATCTTAATGGCCTCTATGATATGCATTAGGCTCTTAGTGGTCATCAGGGGTTCATCATCATCAAACGAATGGTGAGGAAAATTTCTATGTTTAGGATCAATCTTTTAACTTTTCCTATGGGTTCAATTTCAGTTTTTAGTTTGACCCTTTAATGGAGCTCTATCTCTATACCTATGTTCATATTTGTCAAAACTAGACATTGAAGGAAAAGAAAAAGATGAGGTACTGGAAAAATTGCCATGGCTTCTATACTGTTCTTTGGGGTCTCATGGTTTATCATTTTTTGGTTTTGAGGAGGTCTTAGGCCTTGAGGCCTCCCCTAGGCTAGGACCTATGTCATCTCCTCTATGATTATCTAGCTTAGGTGAATGTAGCTTTTGAGTGTCATTATGGTGGTCATGGTCATAAGAAACCCTTACATAAGGTTGATCACTCCAGTCTTCTTCATCATATATCTCATTAGTTCTCCAATGAATGTGTTTGCTATACTGTGCATTGTCATTTCTATGTGGGAGAGACATTGTTGTTGGCTTATGGTGTGTGTGATTTAATAGTCTTTGAAGGATATATTGTTAAGACCTTTTATAGTGAGCTTGTATAATATAAGTAATGTAGATAACTAGCACTATCCTTGGCAATGGTGCCAATGATGAGCAGTGAGGTAGCCCTACACTCAACCATACGAATCATAAGCATTCACACATGATTTGGTCGAATTTTGTAGATGGGACTAGTTGTGACATCTAGATCATTATGCTTTGATCACAGTTTGCTATCTTCCAACTTGGACTAGTGGTAGCTTTATCACATATGGTTTAGTCCAAAGTGAGGCATATGATGTTTCCTAACTCTATGCTACTCCTAGTGATGAAAAGAGATAAATTGATTAACTAATGAATAATGAAAAAATAAAGCCTAAATTAGCCTATGGCAATGGTATCCACCCTTAATTGTCCATACACATCTTGGAATCCATTGAGCTACTTCTGGGATTACCAAGTGTACATCACTAGTTGTGCCAAATGATACATGTCTAGGTGACCAAGTACTTCCACTTAAACACTTGTGATTAAGGCGTACACATTCCACTTAATGATAGAAATAGTAAATAACAATAAATGGAAATGTTTAACAAAAGAAAGCATTAAATAATTAAAACAACAATATTAAGCTAAGTGGATGCTGCAATGATGGAAGTGATCTCGATCTTTATTATCAGTCATGTAATAAGTCCAAGTATGTCACACTCGAACAAAGGTGTTGTATGATTATGAACATCACACTGTGGGCATGCACTGAGAATAACAAACTTAAAGGAAAAGAAACTGAAAACTAACTATTCTAAGATGTGCTGAAAAATGTCTCATCCAGAAGCCCAAGTGTAGTATTTATAGGTGAGGTCCAGATGAGGCAACGTCGGGTATCAGACGTCACTTATTAGCCTCGATGTATCTTCTAAGATATATTTTAGATACATATTTAGAATATACCTTCCATACATATCTTCAATTCTCGTAACTTCACTATTTGATAACTAAAGATACTCACATTTATATTAGTACACATTTAGAGGTTATTTTTAGTGAATATCCCTTGTTTTTCAATTATTTTCAAATTAAATTACTTATGTGACTTGACCACTATATATGGGAATGTTTATTTGATAAAAATAAATTAAATTACTTAGAAATATTTCTTTTGAAGTATGAACTTCATTAGAAGGGTTACTTCATTGATTTCATTATTGTTGTGAAAAGGCACCACAATTTTACCTTGTAAACAAAATTCTAAGAGACGGCTAAATTTTTTCTCTTGTTGGATCTCCTTTGACACCAAAGTCATTGAACTGTAATTGCAAGTCATTGAATTTCAAGTACTTCCCATTGCTTGTTATCCTTACTTAGGGACCAAGGGACAAACAAAGAAAACCTTGTAATAAGATAATAGCTAGATGTAAGTTTCATTGTAGCTTTTACATGATTGACATCCATATTCCACTTCATATTTATACAAGATAATGTCCACATCCATTCTTATGTGCTATTTATGGGCTGTCATTGCTAAGCAATGGTGGGAAGCTTGAATTTCATATAGTAAATTAGTGGCTAATTTATACAATAATAAATAGCATTAAATACAAAGTTAATGGTAGAATTTTCTTAGTTTGTCAATTTAATTCATGCTATTTTCATTTTTTAAATCATGTCATTTACTTTTTTCAATTTTTCTACAAAGCTTCAACTTACTTCTACAACGTTGTTATTGAGAATGCACCCAATATGAGCAGACACAATTGTAGTTACTTCACATCTAACCTTGTCATTTACACTATGCTACCTCATGTTTGAATTTTCATACTAATAGTGTTTGAATTTGTCTCTATTCTACTTGTTTTAGGGCATTTATTTCATAAAATACACACAAAAATTGAAATTTAGGTTTTTGTAAAAGTGGCAAATTTATCAAAGCTTATCAGTGATGCCTAGTGTATTGCAACATATTAACTTTATTGTATATAATATACATTGTATATTCTTTCTTGGATACATGGCTCTAACTATTTAGAGTTAGTAGACCATAAATTTCATGTATAACCAAAGAAGCTGCCTCAAATTAACTATATGCTTTTGTTTTGTTGCATGTGCTCCTATAGTTGCATAATACCATCAATAGAGGATAATTTATTTAATTTACATTTAAAGTATGATTTCATCTTAATTTTGTAGGGTAAAAATTTAAATAGCATATCATGATGGGGTATTAGTGGTCATCAAATTCACATCCTATGTACCAAAATATAATGATGAGGATAAAATTAGTGATGCCAATGCAAAAATAATAGAAATATCAAAGCAAAGACCTTGCCTATGAAAGGCCCATGATTACAAATGCTATTATTTACAATAATATTAAAATATAAAAATGTTTAATTATACAAAGATATAGTTCATTAAAGAGACATAAATTACTCTTCTCTACATGATCAAAAAAGAACTAGGAAATTTTCGACAGTTGCTTCATCAAAGGTAAAGTTTGAAACCAAAATTTCTCTTTCCTGAGATGCTGCAATTCATCAAAATTTATTTCAAGGCAAGGGTGAGCTAATAGGATATCAGCAAAATAATGACAACCTTTTCATCTCCTCTAAGGACACAATGCAAAGCATAAGAAGACTAGCCTCAGGTAAAGTAGCTGATGCAACAAAACTTTATGGAGAAATGTTAACTTGAAATGACCTTTGGTATGGTAGATAGTTTGAAAAAAATATAAACCATGCTCTTCAACTTGGTTTCAATAAAGAATGGTGAATTAATAGAGCTCTTTGGCTCTTCAAAAAAGAAGATAGATTTGATTCAAATAACTATAGGTAGATTGTAATTAGTAATATTTTTGCTAAGGTTTTGGGAAATATTATTAAGATGAAGCATGAGAAATATACACAAGTAAATAATTTGCGAGAAATTTCACAAGTTGTGTTTAGACATCACTATTCTAGTATTGATCACCTCATTACATTGAAATATCTTTTTGCTTATGCAAAAGGGCAAAATAAAAAAGCTTTTGTTTGCTTTGTAAATTTCTCTAAAGCATATGATTTAGTTATTCAAAGAAAATTGTGGAAGCAATTATAAGACATAGGTACTACTTCATCTTTGTAAGCTACTATTTAAAGTATTTACCAAGAGGTATATATATAGATCCTCATTCCTATAAAAATGTTTTATTACATAGTGATATTGGAGTGAAATAAGGCTTTCCTCTTTCACCTACTCTTTTTGATAATTTATTGATGAACTTGAGGAGTGGGTGTAAAAATTTCTAGATAGATACTTCATTAAAATTAATGATCACTTTATTAACCTTTTGATTTATACTGATGATGTAGCTCTCATCTCCAACTCTAAGCAAGGCCTGTAATAAATACTAACTTTTTGGATGATTTTTTTGATTATTCAAAAATGAAAGTTAATGTGAAAAATATAAAAATTATGGTGTATGACACTAGGAATAATGATTACTCTTTTACTATTGGAAAGGATCCAGTAAATATGAAACTAAGTTATAGATACCTTGGTCAAGATCTTTCTCACAATTACAATTGAGATATGTGCATTAAATAGAGAATTGCAAGTTGATTGAGAGCCTTATTTGATTTAAAAAGCAAATGTAAGAAGGAAACTATCTTAGCTTAGGAAATAAAAAAAAGTTGTCTTGTTCTAGTATGCAACTAACTCTTTTGTATGGGTATGTAATGTGGGATCTTAAACTTGCTAGCATGGATTGGAAGAGGATAGAAGAAGTGCAGAAGCATTTTTTGGTAGAAAAATTTTAGGTTAAGAGGTAAGAAAAATATGATTTGCTACTTCTTGAAGGTGATATGATGCCTTTAGAGATAGAAGCTCTTTGTCAATTTGCAACAAATGTTTGTAGTCTCTCCTATAGCACAACAATTAAATACTTGAAGGAAGTCTTAGTTGCTACACAATAGAAAGGGTAGTTTTATGAGGAAATGATTTGGCTAAAAAAATGGAACATTGAGATGGATATTTTACATTATGATGTAAGGTAGCTCCATAAGAGTATCCAAAATAAGGCACTTTTGCACATCTAGAGTAATCCAATAGTAAAGAAACAATTCTAACTATACAACATTAGAGGAGGCATCAACAAAAAATAACTTATTTATCTAATCCTATATTCTCTCACCTACACTCTTAAATTAGTCGAGTAAGATTAGGATCCCATTATTTTAGAATTAAAATAGGAAGATGGGTCTAGATTCCAAGAGAAGAGAGAACCTATTATTTATGTAATGAAAGAGTAATTGAAGATAAGCATCACATATTCCTAGAATATCCTTTTCTTGTGCAAAGTTTCCATGAATACAAAATTATAGTTATTAGTTTAATTAAGCTTTTTGATATAGCATTAAGGAAACTTGGTAACTTTATTGATGAAGTGTTTACTACACATACTATGTATATTTCCTCTTTCCAATAGATCCTAAGGATCTCTAGATGTAATAAAAAGTATTTCAGTTTCATAAAAAGGGATTATGACTGGAACTATTAATGTTGATCAAGTCAAGCATGTCTTAAAGAATTGGTATATGTCGTCTAGATAAATACGATTGATGAATAAGAAAAGTGAAATTTCAGAAGGGCTTATTCAATATTGATGCATAGATGTAGCTTTGTCAATGTAGATATGTTGACATTGCTTAGTTAACTAAGCCTATGCTACCTCAACGCAAATACGTTGATGTAGTCAAAAAAAAAAAAATGCTTATCAATATGGTTTGGCTAGAATTTTTATGTACTGTTTGATCAATACATAGTTGAACTCTTATAAGTTATTTTCGTAGTCTAGGAATAGTCAGCGAGTACCCATATCATGAATTTGAGTTGATTGTATAATGTCATATTTGAGTGACATTGTACTTGGATACAATCCATAACTAATAATAAGATCGAGATTGATTCATATTCATTGCAACACTTTGACTTAACATAGAATTTACTTTCAATGCAAGCTAATTTTCATGCATTTAATTTAATATTTACTTTCCTCTCATACATAGAATTTGACAGAATGAGTCTAACTAGTTTCAAGCATAATGTGCAATCATTTGATAACTAACAGTGATGTTGGTTGGTATGCATAGTAGTATGTTACTTGGTAATCCTAGCAATGGTTACACTAGTTTAGGATGTGTACAACAAGCTAAGAATGAACACTTATCATCTCTAGGCTAACTTAGGATTTTTTATTATTAATTAAATTAATTAATTAATCAATTTCTTTGTTTTAATCTAGCTAAGTTATAACTACACAACTTTAATGATCATACAACTCACTTTAGACTAAACCATATATCATAAAGATAATGACCTATAATTATTGGTTAATGATCTAGATACCATGCTAGTCCCATGCATAGATTATGACATGGTCTACTATGATACTCATAGATCATATGGTTGGGCATTAAGAACACTCACTACTGATCATTAGCATTATTTCCAGGTATGGTGCTACTTATCTATATTAGTTAGATGGTCAATGATCATTATAAAAGCATGCATAATTTATCTTTTAAAGAAATCTAATATTTTAAGTTACACACACACACACATTAGTACTTGAAATATGGTTTCTTCACATAGGGCCAATAGTTCACCGTGTGATGAGAACAATAGTATGGGGGATGAGATGATTCATATTAAAGAAAGTTGGTGGAAAAAATTGTAAGTGGTCTCATATGTTTAGGTGGAGGCACTTGTAGGGTAATATTGTGTTGTTAATTAATTAATCAACTTCATCAATGCTTCAAATTGCTCTCTTGAGGTTTGGTCTTGGCCATAGCTATAAGGGCTATTGTATTACTAAAAACATTTCTAGATTGTATTAGTGGATGAAGGCTCAAGTCAGGCAAGATGTCATTATGGAGTTCATGTATGGATGTGATAAGGGTAACGAAGCAATTCCTCTAACATCATACTTTAAAAATAAGAATATAGAATATTATTCTAGGAGGTCCAATAATCACCAATCTAACTATCATCACCCAATCTTTCATGCTAAAGATCCAAAAAATTAGAGACTATGTTCAATTGAGATAGATAGCCCTTAAGGGAATAGAATGGGTTGTAAAACATGGAAGGCCTTAAGGCCTGGGACCTCTAATAGGCCTAGAAGAGATAAATTAAGGGAACATAGGGAGAAATATAGAAGTCATGATGATTCTCCCAATATACCATCTTTCTCTTCATCTTCATCATGTAGTTTTAACAAAGATGAATGTAGACGATGAGATCAAGCTTCATTAAGGGATTAAAGTAGATAACTTAGTGATCATCACATAAGAGATCATGAATGTAGGAATCATAATAGACATCCTAGCAGGAATTGAGATGGAGAAAGAAATAGAGACTAAAGGTAGGCTATAAGGCACTAAAGGGAGTATATGTGAGACCATCATAATTGGGTAGATAGAGACAAAGATTTTGATTATAACTATGACATGTTTGATGATGTTGAATCCTTGTTGGCTATTGAAAACATGATTCACATTAGGGATGTAGTAAGAATATCCCATAGGCATCAAAGGAAAAGCTACATTAAATGGCTTAATATAAATAACATTCCTAAATTAAGGGAGGCTAGAATTCTAATCTATAACATCATCTACAAGCCTAAGATCTTCCCTAGGATATTGAAAGTAATTGGCAGAAGCCTAAGCTCTTCCCTAATAAAAGAAGTTGAAAGTTGGTATAGATTGTTGGAAATGGATTTAATCCATTGGTGGTTCATGATGCTCAATAACTTCAACGAGAAGTATCAAATCTACTTTAGAGTATCCAATCCAAGAAAGCAAATCAAAGGTTGGATGCAAGCAAATTGTAAATCCCTTCATGTAGCCTTGGGTAGATACTATTCTTTTCCACACAAATGCCCATATAAAGAGTGGCTTTTTCACATCATAGATAAGCTTTATGATAGAATGAGGAAAGTCATTGGGATTTATGCCTAGGGAAGACTATCAAAACTTATAGCTTATTTATTACAAAGGCTAATTGAAAATGTGGTAAAAGAAGAAGTAGAGCTAGGAAAAAGAGAGAACATAAAGGAGTATGACTGGGATTCAACCCTTTATAGAAAAAAGATTCATATTTATGATTAAGAAGAAGATGCACCTTTTGATAATGTGGTTTCACACAAAACCTTGTTAATGCAAAAGTCCATCACTAAGATTGAGGTAAAGGTTGATAAAATGTGGGATTTGATAGATGAAAAATTTGTGACTACTTTAAAAATTATGGAGGAAAATGAAGAGCATGTAAGTTCAAGAGACTAAGATAATAATTAAAAAAAGAATAAGAAAATAGGAAAGGTCAATTATTAAGAAAAAGGAAAATCTATAATAGTCAAAGAGGTTGTAGACTCAAATTCATAGGAGGATGATAAATATGAGATCTATTAATATGAACATTTGAAGGATTGCTACCTAGTTATGTCACATCTATAGGAGTTTATGGCTTATGCTTTGAACTCGAAGTTCATGGAAAAATTAAATGCCTAGAAGATTTACTTATCCATAAGGTAATTAGAGATAGTATGACAACTAACAAAACTACCTAAGTGGAACTTCTTCTCAAGCTTAGGACTATTATCAATAACAATTGCAAAATCCATTGTCATGGGGGATGTCATCACTAAGGTAGATCCACCATTATTGCTAGTTGAACTCTTATGAATACTATTTCCAATAAACTCTTTCTCCTAATGGTCCTACTACCCATGCCTTTGTTGACTACTACTACTCTCCTGAATACCATCAAGCCACAACACCTCTTGCAGAATAATTGTGCTATGTCTCTCAGCATCTATTACATTCTTCATAATTTTTTTATACTTTTCTCCCACTTGTGTCATCCCTAATAATGTAGGGAGACTTACCACCTGAACCTCAATAGAAGAATGTCACTCATGCTATTAACATGTAGGTGAATGATCATTCTAGTAGCTATAAGTACATGCCTAAAAAATGTCATTTCTTTAGTATATTTCCACACCTGTGATTGGAACATACCACCACTTAAGAAATGAATGTCCTTTCTTTAGGATGTTTAGACATGAATATGATCTCACAAGAAATGTAAAAAATTAGGAATCTACCACCACTTACAAAATGAAACATTAGGTAGAGCTTGCAAATCAATCTGTCATTGTTCCCTTGGGAAGCATTGATGATGTTGTAAGCACTATTGTTAGGTGATCTTATTTAATAGATTTCCTCATAATCAATGTGCAGAACAATATGGGAAAATTCCAACCATCGTGGGAAGAGAGTGGCTTAGTATCATTATGTTAAGCTTGGCATTTGAGATCTTTCCTTGGAGATATTCAAGAAAAATGATCATCACACCATGTTGAAGCAAAAAATTCTATGCATTAATTATAATGATGAAGGATGTAGTTGTGGGCCAAAAGAATAGAGTAAAAAAATGACCAGTATACTAGCTCCTAACAAACTTGGAAAAAGTATGTGTGCAAAAAAAATATCTACATAATGGTCACTAAATCAAAAGGCACCTAGTGACTAAATATTGAAAGTGCCAAACTATCCAAAACATGTATGAAAACATCTAACCCTCTTATTAGTACCTATGCTAAGAGAATGGACCAAACATTGAACTTATAGAAGGACATCATTTTTTTTCATTCTTCTCTTTCTTCAAAATTTTTCAATTATAAATACATTTTTTATTTGACATTGTTTTTCATTTTTTATAGTTTTCTATTTTCTTGAGTCATTTACTTTATGATTCATGAAAATTTCCTATGTTTTTGTTGATAATATGATCAATCATGATGGAGGAATCAATACCATGTGTTAAAATGTTTTCCTATGCTATTAATATATGAAAATAATGAACCCCAATTTTTTTTTGTAGGTACACATGAAGACATATAGTCCAATTAGAACTTTATAACTTAGCATTATCCACTAGAATCAAACCCATGACTTGGAGTTTTCAAATCAAGGGTTTTACCACTAGGATAACATCTCATTGTTATGGAAGGAATAATTGCACATAGTAGGCAGACCGCATCATTCATTCCTTCATTTCTATAAATAAGAGGTGCTTGTATGGGATTAATGTGGTTCTTATCACATCAAAAAGTTAAAATTAATCCATGACCACTATGCTTTGAAGAAAAAAGGACCAAGAGGATATGAATAAGGATGTGAAATTAAGAGGATTTGTTGATTTCTTGGACTTCCACTATGGGTTCTAATGCCTCATGATGATGCACTATCACTCATGTTTTATTATGTTTGGAAAACATATTTTGAAAATAATTGTTCCTTTGTTATGTCATTAGAAAGACTTACCCATACTTGAAGGTAGAGCTTTGACAAGGATAATAAAATAACAATTAAGTAATTTACATATAAGAAATCATTCTTGGAGTACCATAAGAAAGACATGTTACCTATTATTTAAGGTTGACTACTTCCAATGAATTTTATGGTCCCTTAAGCTAGTTACATCATGTGACTAGAAAGAGATGTAAACTTTTGATGGGATTAGCATTAGTTATGAGACTGGAAAGACATGTGGACCATACTTGAAGGTGTTTATTTAGCCAATGTCTAAGGTCCATAACTTAAATACTAATAACAATGAGGTGTTAGCCTAATGGTAAGACTCTTGATTTGAAAGCTTCAAGTCATGTATTTAATTCTAATGGGTAATTGTGAGTTATAGGGTTTTAGTTGGACTATATTTTGGGGTGTACCTATATTATAATTATTTTGAGGTTCCAACACCCCCCACAACTTAAATACCAATGGTTAGTTAATTATTCTCAAAAACTCTAACATGTATTTGCGAAATTTTCTTGTTGAGTGGTAGTGTCTTCATGTGGTGGTAAGTGTTCCCATAATGGTGGGCCTAGGATGATGCAATTTGATGTCACTAGTATTGGTTGGACTTGGTTTAGAATATTAACATATAGGTATAATGGTTGTTTTAATCATGCATCATGATGAGTAGTGAAGGTACCTCTATGCCCAACCATATGAATCACAAAGCATTCAGGTGCAATCTGGTTGAATTCCATGGACTCTCTAGTTTTCAGTACACTAGTATTCTAGGAAGGAAACCTTGTCCTAAGATTGTTCATTGTCTTCCCAATTACACTTGTGATGCTCATGTATGGTCAAGTGTAATCGAGGCATTTGATTTTTATTGTTTTATGGTTTTGGTGCTTAAAGAGAGAGATGGAGGAAACTGAGAACTAATTTAATTTAACTATTTAACTAATCTCTAACTAGCCCTAATATAAGCATCCAATCCCACTTTCTGTACATGTCCTAAACCCACGTATCCACTGCCGAGTTACCAAGCACTATGCTACTGGGTGCACCAAGCAACCACGCTACTAGGATTACCAAGAAAATACATGTTTACGCTCAAAGTGGATGTACTTATGTATTTAATCTATCTAGTTTATCTCACTTAAGTACTTAATTATCTTAATTACTGGAAAATAATGAATAAATAACTGAAAGCATTAAATGCATGAATAAAACATCTTAAACTATCTAGAATGCTTTAAGGTTTAGCAAGGAGCTCATCTTTATTGCTATACACACTAGTGTGGTTTAGGTACAACAATGCTCGAATAAAGATCTGTACACTCACTGAATCCTATTGCAGGCACTTGGGAAAATATTCTATCTTTTGAATGTAAAAACTACAAGATTTTAGTTACTACTATGACTTGAATATCCATAAACATGGTTGAGAGCTTGTATTTATAGTTTTGCTATAGTACTGCATCGATAGGGCCCTATAGACATAGGAAATGCTATGTCGACATGCCCTATTGACAGGGAAACACCACATAAAAAGGGACCCATCAATGGGGGCTCATTAATGAGGCCACATCAACAAGGGCTCATCAATGCAACACTTTGATACTTCATCATACCCTCACAACTGAATAAAAACTCATCCTCAAGTTCCTTTACAAAATTGGGAAGGTATGGGATTATTGACTAAGTCTTAACAAAACAAATTGACTTGACAAAATTGAGTGCCCAAGTGTATGAATCAACCAATTATAAAAATTGTGGTGTTCATGACAAAAAATTGAATAGCATGACATGACTACACAAAAATTGGATAACATATCCTTTGATGACATGAAGATGGTGGAGAAAATTAAATGATCCAAGGCTGTGGAGGCTCTTGAGGTACTGAAGAACCTTTGCCAGCTCCAGGCATGTGCGGTAGCTAAGGCAGTTGTGGTTTTCTTACTGTAGTTGCAACATGTAGTGGAAGGTGAAAGGCATCTAATAATGCCTTTATCTTCTCCTCCTTGCTTTGGGGATCGTTCACAGTCCATGCAACATTACCAATGTGGGCTCGATTGGGGATATCTGACAAATAGGACATTATTGGAAACATCTCCTTTACATTGACAAACCAAGCAGTGAACTATTTATGTTCAATTTCAAACACCTTGACTGTGTTTTGCAGCTTCTAGTAGTTGTTCATTCTCTTGGCCAGGTTCTTGGTAGTTAATCATTGATCAGTGAGTTATGCCTTGAGAACTTTAAGTTTAGTGTTTGACATTGAAAGCTTTTGCTTGGTGTCCTTGTGATGCTTGAACTTGGCCTTGTACAATAGGTATGAGTTGGCCACCTACTTCTCTAATTTAGACTGTGGTCGTTTAATAGTCAACATGGCTAGATTTTCACAATGAAGATTGGCAAGCTTTATATACTTTATCATCTCTTCAATCTGCAGCTCCTTCATGTGGATTTTTTCTTTGTTGCAGGTGTTTATCCCATCAATGATGGGTTGCCATACTTCTTTTTCTAGGTGAAGTTTTTGGAGGATTTTTTTCACTTTTGCCTTCACTAACTGGATGTGTTTTTCATTTACTTTCTTTTGTAGATCAACCTATTCTCTATAATGGCTCTTGACTCTCTCAAATTTGAGAGCCTTCAATTTCTAGGTAGCTACCTCGATCACAGTTTTATGATGAAGGGCATGGACCTCCTCCATGGAGAGATTTCTATTTTTTGCTATACATATCCTCATTTTTGTGTTTTCTTTGGCTAGTTGCTCCTATTGTTGATAAATAAACTGTTGCTTATGTGCATCAACATTTTGTAGGCAATGATCCTTTGTGGTCAATTGCACATTCTCTTGGCAAGTCTAATCCAAGGCATTCTAAATTTTGTGCTATTTGGCCTCTACTAAGGATTGGTAGAACATTGCTATGTATATTGCACCCTCAACCCCTTTTAGTTTGATGTGAAGTTATTTCATAGCTTCATCTCTTGTTAGTGCCAAGTTGAGGAATGCAGGGTTGGAAATCTGGGTTCCTAATTTGACAACTTCTATAGCCAAGCATTCATTTAGCTCCTTGGCTATTTCAAGTTGCCCCTCCAATATGATGTTCTCGCCTCTTACCTCAAGCAGCTCTAATTGGATTGTTGTAATGTTTTTTGGAAGGTTGAAGACATCTGGAAGTGGTTGCCCAGTTCTCACCAATTGGTCTAGCAATTCTTCATGCTGTGTTGCAATTATTCTACCACTTGTGGTCCCTATGGAAGTCTACACATATTTGACTACAATGATGTTCAGTGCAGATGCCATAGGTGTGTTAGGTGTTTTGGCAATCTAGTCAACGACCACTTCTATTGTAGTCTCCTATCCCTGGTGTTGCATCACCAAATTTGTTACTCCCTCACCCTCCTCCAAGCACATCAAGAAGGTCATAGTGTTCCCAAAGGTTTTTGGGGGTGGCTATTATTTTGCAAGAAACATTGTGACCTATTTGGTGCTTGGATTCAATCTCATGGGCCATTGCATTCTTTGGGTTGAGAAGATAGATCCACCTTCATCCATCAAATTGATTATTCAGGCCACCTTATTAAGGTGACTCATTACTAGTCTATAGATGGATGGGTCCTTGCCACTTATGCCTGCTCGGTTCTTTTGTTTACTCAAGAGCCACTCTTTGTATTCTCACAACTGTTGGGTAGTTGCAACGATGTCTGGCATAGTTGTCTAAGTTGCAAGTGGAGGTGGTAGTTACTACTTCTTTTCTTAGATAGTCATGGTAGGCATATTATCCTTCATCATTTTTGCTTAGTTGGTGGCTAGAACAATCCTGAAAATATCATTGGTATAACAGGCTATTCCTCCCTTTGATAGAGTTTCCTGATGAGGCATGGAATGGAGAGTGCCTATTGTGGAAGGTTGATAGGAAATCTCCCACTCAAAGCAGTGCATGCTTGGGTAGAGAAGGTGGTGATTTTGCTTAGCCTCACCATGGAATTAAGGTGGAAGGCCACAATCTTGTAGTGAATTCTCTTTGTCGGTGTGAGCACACCCAACTCCTTGCAGTCGACACCATAGCACCGTTAAACCCATTCTTTCTTTATGCTAGGATTTGCTTGCATTGGGATCTCAACAAGGTTTGTCCTTGTTTTGGGCAACCTAAGTGCTATAGCAATGGCTTGTGCTAAGTAGTACATTGAGATGTCCTTAATTTCCACCATTAATCTAGGCTACCTATTGTTCCAAAATAGAAATGTTTCTTCCATGTACCACTAAGTGATGATTGGCCACATGGGAGAGGCCTTCAGTTGGTCTTGCACTTCTTTTGGTGCATGCTCCAAGAAAGGGTCAAAGTTTAACTAATGGAGCATTAATTTTTGAACGTCCTGATTTAATTTGATTTAGACAAGCCTCTATCAAGGTTACCTTAATATTTACTAGTTGTGTTGGAGCACCATCCTGATGGGAATGTTCTATTGTTGCTACTAGGTCTAGAGTCTATTTCATAGATTCCACCTCTGCCTCTATCTTAAGAGGACCTATGGTGTGGGTTGCAAGTGGTTCTTCTTGGGGTTGTTCTTGGCCTCTTCCAATTCTAGGCCATTTCTTCCTTGGTTGGGACGGTTCTACTTCCTGTGTGTGCTTCCCTTTTGGTGCCATCTATGATCACAACACATTCATATATTAGAAGATATAATTTGTAACTCTAAGGTTTTGAATAATTCATCTTGTTATTTGGCTATACTTTGTCTAAGGTTGGACCATGGTAGATTAATTATTTTATTAATTATTTATTATAATTATCATTGGAGCTTGTTGGAAAGGTTTAACTCTTATAATTTGTGTTTAATGGTTGATTTCTTAGCTAAACCTTTGTGGAAGTTAGAAAAATGATGAAAATTTTTTTGTCAAAAATGATACATTTGTGGCTCCCACAATGAAGATCTTACCTCTGGTAGCTGTAGGATCAAAGAATGGAGTGATTTGGATAAATTATTTGGAAGTTATGAGCTTTGGAAGGTTCTAGGCTCTGAAAATTTGAAAAACTCCTTTGGTGTTTGTAAGAAATGAAAACAATTTCTAAGTGGGTTTGCATATATATATATATATACATATATATACTATTTTTCCCTTTCATTGATGGGGCCCCATATATGTGGCCTCGTAATACAGGTCTACTCCATTGATGGGGCCCTGTATACAAGGCCCATTGGCCAAAATTTTGAAATTTGAATATCTTGAAAAATATAAGGAATTTTTTAAATAATTTGAGGTCTATGGAATCANTCAAAGATCCTCTTCAATGATTTTATCATAATTTTGGCTTTTTTGGNTAGCCTAAGGAGTTCATGGGCTCCATAGGTGATTAATATTAATGGAAGTTAAGGACCCAGACCCATTAGACTAAGACATGGAATCAAGAACATGGACACCAATAGTGAGGTGAGGCACAAAAAACATAGATGGCTACTGGAGAAGGTGAAATAGAATTCCAAACTAAGGTCATAAGAAGTCCCTTGTAGAGTTTGTGTTTAAAATGACCTTGGAAGATCCATCCTTAGTCTAGATCAAAACCAACCTCTTTTAGTGACTTCACATCATCCTTTCAAGATCAATCCACCTACTTAAGATACAAGAGTGCATTCACCAAAACAATCATTGTTCCATAAAGAGAAAAAAGAGAAGTAAGAAGTGAGAGAGGGACTTAGTTAGAGGTGGACCTTCAAGCATGGGTAACATGTCTTTTTAGTCCCATAACGAGTGTTTGTAGCTCATTTATTTGTCTAAGGGATACATGTTGAATTCCCATCATGTTTTTTCTTTTCTTTTGTTTTTTTATTTTATTTATTTTTATTTGACTTCTTTTTATTGGTGACATGGAATGGTAAGAAGTTCAGGAAAACACTCAAGCACTCAAGCATGTAGAAGAGTACAAAGAGTATTGAGTCCCCTTGAAGTCACATCCTATACAAACCTTTGAATCCTTCCCAATTCCAAAAATTACCAGGGTCACTAATTTATTAAAAGCTTATTTAATGAAAGGGATCACAAACTTCCAAAATAAGGAAAACCATAGAGTTTGTGAATGGGTGGGTGTTGTGGACTCACTACCTATTCCATGAAAAAGAAACCATGACTTAGCCATTAGTACAAAAATTCAAAAATAGAAACTAGATATTAGCAAACAAAACATTAAGCACAAACCACTATTAGCAACAGCTACTATACCACTATGTCCTATTGATACAAAGCACATTTATTAGCAAACATTTGAAAATCACACTCAACAAAACAAAGTAAAATATATAAGAAAGTGTAAAAATATTCAAGAAAAATTCAAATGTACTAATGATGGTGTAAAACAAAAAATTGTGTAAAAATAGGAAAAATTTTGAAAATCAAAAAGTTGTAAAATAAATAGCTTGAAATATCAAAAACATGGAAAATAAAAAGTAGAAAAATTGAGGAGTTATATGGATGATTACAATGGATAGCCATCTCCCCCACAATTGAGTTGGAAGGAGGAGATCAGAAAATTGAGCATGGTTGTCCATTCGTTGAGGTATTTGTTACACTAGCTTGCTTGGGTTCATGGAAAATATTTACTTGTTGAATGTTGACCAATTGATTTTTATTTGGGATTTTAGGTTTGTATATGGTCATGGCCCTAGATGGAAAGGTTTCATAAATTATATAAGGTTCCTTCCACAATGTTTGGAACTTTGATTTCTGGGGTACATGGGTGGGGTTCTAGTAGAGAACTTTATCTCCTAGTTGAAATTTTACTTTCTATATTCTAAGGGCATGTTGTTGCTTGTTGAATGCCTTGCACACTTCATTCAAGAATAGGGCCATTAATTGGTTTTCATCTAGCACATTAAGGTTGATTAGTATTTTTTTTATGCCAGACTTAGGTAAAGGTTTACTTCATAGGTTGTTAAGAGTGTACGAAGCTCAAATTGGACTGGGAGCATTGGGAGTTTCCTATACACTAACTCATAGGGAGAGTAGCCAATAGGGAGTTTCCATGTTGAGCAATAGGCCCAAAGGATATCATTGAGTTTTGTGTCCAATCTCTCCTATATTTGCTTATGATCCTTGTTAGGATCTTTGTGATCTCCCTATTAGTTACCTCTGCTCAATTGTTGGCTTGGGGGATGACAGGGTGTTGTTAATTTATGTTCAACTTTGCAAGTGTTACATTAATTTTTGAAAAGTGGCATCTTTGAAATAGGTTCCATTGTCAGAAATTAGTGCATGTGGCATCCTAAACATATTTACAACATTTTGTTATACGAATTGAGTAGCAGTAGATGATGTATAGTAAGTGATGGTTGTTGCTTCTATCCATTTGGTGTAGTAGTTGATTGCTACGATGATGTATGCTTTTTCATTGGACATGGGTATGATGGGATCCATGTAGTTAATGCTCCATATGTCAAAGGGCTCCAATCGTTGAATCCATTATTAAGGACTTTCTATTCAACCAGTCATCCCACCATCTCGTTGATAGTGCTCACAAGATTGGACAAATTGGTGAACATCCTTGAAGGTTGTAGGCCACTAGTATCATATCATTAGGATTTTTATGGCAGTGCACCTCCCTACATAGTGGCCTCCACAAGGGCTTTTGTGAACATCTTAGAGAATGTGTAGTTGATCCATATCAGGGACACACCAACAAACCAAGCCATTCATGCACACCTTGTAAAGGTGTCCATTGATTTCCATGAAGTACTTTGCATGATGAAGGAATTTTTATTTCTTCCTAAAGTCCAAATCTTGTGGCATTTCCTAAGTGAAAAGGTAACTAAGGATGCCATCATACCATTTTAATTTAGTGGGCCCTTGGTCACTTATTGCTCTTGTAAAGAGGAGTTCGTCTAGAAATTGATCACAGAGTAGAGTCTCCTCATCTTTATTATCCCATCTTAATCCAGAGAGGTGATCATTGACCATGTTCTTAGTTCCTTTTCGATCTACCATTGTGAGATCGAATTCCTACAAGAACATAAGCCACCATATAATATGGGGACTCAACCATTGGCTTATTCATTAGGAAGCAGATGGCACTATGATTTGTGTGCACAAACACCTGATAGCCCATCACATAGTGTCTAAAATTTTTGAGAGCATATAGAATTGTCATGAACTCTTTCTCAATTGTGATGTAATTCAAGTGTGCATCCACAATGCTTTGACTCTTTCAGTGGATATAATATGGATGCTTCTTATTATCAAACTATGTAAGCAGAGCTCCCAAGGCATAGTTAGATTCATTCGTCATTATGTGAAATGGTCTGGATAGTCTAGTGCTGGTAGAGTTGGAGTTTCCACAAGTTTTTCTTTTAGTAGTTGGAATACATGTTTTCACTCCTTGGTCCAAATGGAAGGAGCATCTTTCTTTGTAAGCTTGACCAATGACTTGGCAATCTTAGAAAAATTCTCTATGAATCATTGGTAGTAGCTAGTGTGCCCAAGGAATGATTAGACATCTTTAACTATCTTTGGTTGGCGTGTGATTCCTTGGATGACCCGTATCTTTTTCAGGTCTACCTCAATCCTTTTTTGAAAAATTTGATGCTCCACTATTATGCCTTCCTGGACCATTAAATGGCTTTTCTACTAATTGAGCTTAATATTTGTTTCAACACACCTTTTCAGTACCTACTCAAGGTGATCTAGGGCATGCTCAAATGTAGTCCCATAGGTAGAGAAGTCATCCATAAAGACTTCTACCTTGCTATCAATCTACTATTGAAAGATACTAAGGACCATGTGTTGAAATGTTGCAAGGGCATTATAGAAGTGGAATAGCATCTTGCAATATGCAAAAGTCCCCCAGGAACTCATGAATTATGTGTTGGCCTAATCTTTTAGCATAATTTGGATTTGGTTATAGCCACTATAGCCATCCAAGAAGCTATAATAGCAATGCTCGAAGATAGTATCCAACACTTGCTCCAGAAATGGTAATGGAAAATGATCTTTAAATGTTGCCATGTTCAAAAACCTATAGTCAATGTAGACCCACCACTTAGCACATTTCTTTGGCACAATTATGAGTGGGCTAATCCACTTATTATTTGCTATGGGATAGATGAACCTTGCCTTGAGGAGTTGTTCTATTTCCTTCTTAGTGATCTACTTCAATTTGGGGTTTAGCCACCTT
The DNA here is from genome assembly GCA_015680685.1 of Gnetum montanum. Lineage (NCBI taxonomy): Eukaryota > Viridiplantae > Streptophyta > Gnetopsida > Gnetales > Gnetaceae > Gnetum > Gnetum montanum. The sequence goes on along the minus strand of MNCI01024528.1, from coordinate 100,656 downwards.
TGTGAATGCCTTCTTGGCTTCATGGCTGGGTAAGTGTAGATGCAATGCTGGACATCCTTGGATCAATTCTAGTCAATTCAGGATATGACCAAGCAAAGGCTATTGGCCATTTGTTGACTACTCGTAACAACTTATCTTTTTGTTTAGGAGAAAGATTTGCATTAATGATAAGCAACTTTTCATTATTTAAAAATGCATACTCCATGTCAACTGGTAGAGTTTTTAACCCTAGGGGCTCTTGCTTGAAATTATTAGGGATTTCCAACTCTCCCCAAAATGTAGCATCATCTTCATCATTAGAGAGTTGGTGTTGAACTTGCTCAAGTTCATCCATGCCTTTGACATAAGCACATGTTAGGCTCTTAGTTGGTTCCATGCATAGTGTGCTACTATGAGAGTCAACTATCAACCATTGTGTGTCCTCCTATTTTGTGGTTGTTGCATACAAGCATCTTTGGATATCTATTTCATGTGTACATTGATTACATGCTCTGATGAATGTACTTTTAATGAACTAGACTTTCTACATGAAATTACACTTGTTATCACTATATATGATGCATGGAACATGTTTCTTCTCTAATCATCCAAATTTATTTTCCTTGGAGATTTCCAAGGAGAGGTTCCTTATACCCATTTTTGCATCAACCATGCTTAACTAAGCCCTTACCATAATGATGGGAAAGTTTCCTTTATAGTTCTCTACCTTAATCGTTAGAAAATTAGCAGAATAGGATCATCCAAAAATTGTGGTCACAATGTTCTCTATTAATCCCAAAGGGATAGTGATTGATTGGTCTGCTAATTCCAAATAGATGTCGCTCTTCTTGAGAGGTGTTAGGTTCTAGGACTTATACATATCATGGGAGATGAGATTGACACTAAAACCAAAATTAAGAAGAGCCTTGCATGACTCATGTCCAATGATCTGCAAGTAAGTAAGAGGACTTCTTAGGTCATATCCCTTTGTGGAAAGGTTGCTAGCCTTGATCCAATCGGAAATAGCATGAGTTAACATCATAGTGTGGATCCAAGTTAGCATTTGGTTTGAAGGGTACTTGAATGTGTTTAATGCTGAGGATGAGGGTGTTGAAGATGCAGGGTGACCAACTACATTAGGTTGTGAGCATTTGGGAGGACTATTGGGTTAGAAAAGGGTTGTTTCCTAGATCGATTATTTGAATGACTTGGCTGGAAGGCCGATTGTAAATGTAAAGCCCTAATAGCATTTCATTGTTGGGGTTATGGGGAAATTTCACCTTGCATGGATGGAGAATGAGGTAATTAGGCTAAGGGTGGAGGGATATGTGTACATGCATGTAGAGGATGGTATGGATATGGGTTTTTCCTTTGAGTAGATGTTGAATGAGTTTGATGATAATTTGGAGGCTAATAGTGATGTTGAAATGAAGCATGACTTATAGAGCTTCATGGAGAAACAGGTTGCTAAACATAGTACCTGTATGGATTTGGTTGTTTGTAAGGGTACTATTGTTTTAGCGGTGGCATTGCCCATGACTATGGTTGCTGCCACTACTGATATTGATCATATGGTTATGATGGAGCTCCACTTGGATAGTAAGCTTGTTGTTGTTGTGGAACTACCTTGGATTGCCCTCAGGATAGGGCAATCTTTTGGGTGCTTGCCTTCTTGCTAGTCATAGATTTAGTATGTACACCCCAAAATCTTGTAAGTGGGATATCACAAGGCAACATGCCTTGGGATGTTCGTATTAGAAAATGTCACATCCACCATCTTCATAGTGTCAATTTTCACAACTTCTTCTACTACAGTAGTGTTGCCCTTATCTCTTTGGTAGGCACGTTCAGCTTCTTTTTGCCTCCTATAGTTGTGATCACTATTTTGCTCTTTGGATTCTTCAATATTCTTCATAGCAGTTTGGAAATTTTCATTCAAAAGTCCCATAATTTATCAACCTTTGTCGAAATATTAGATAACATATTTTTGGATGGGCAAGGTTTTCTTGCTCACCACTTCATTAAGTGGTGACTCCTCATCACAAAATCAGATGTTCCTTTTCCTAATGGAAGGGTCCCTATTATGTTCTTTTGTACTTTCCTTTTTTCACAACTCACCTTCTTCTTTTGCAACTTGCTCTATCAACCTTTATATCTAATGAGCTCTTAGCTTAGATAGTCTTCCTTGGGTATAGAGCCCAAGAGTTCTTCTGGTTTCTATTTTGAGCCCATCTATGATGTGGCAGAGTTGTTCCCTGAAAGAATAGTCATGGCTAGAGCATTGGTGTAAAAGAGAATAATATCTACCCATGGTGGCATCCAAGGGTTCATGTGTTCTCTATTTCTAGCCTTGGATTTGCCTTATCAAATTAGACACTATGGAGTATGTCTTGTATTTGTCATTGAATAACTCAAGCATGGTACTCTATTGGCAGATAGATTCTAGCTCCAAGGACTAGTACCAGCTCTTTGCTTCCTTAATGAGTGTCCTGGGGAATAGCTTGAGTTTTTGCCAATCATTTTGGATGTTTTGTAAGGTGTAGGAATTTTGAAGGACTTGTAGATGATTTTACAAATTAGAGTTATATCCCCCCTGAAGTCTTAGGATATTGTTCATGTCTAAGTACTTAATTTGACTATTTTTCACATGCCTAGTTGGAATCTTGACTACCTTTGTAATGTTAAGCATGCTTCAAGTTTCCAACAGAGGTTCATCATCATCATTGTATGAATGACACCAATGATGATTTCTACCATCCCTTCATTCTTAGTGGGCTCTATGATCATTGTTATCCCACTAATCACCTTCATCATGATTATTTCTTTGGTGACTTTTATTAGAACTAGAAGATGAAGAGGAATGTTTGGAATTAGATGAAGAGGATGAAGAGGAAGGTGGACCACCACTACCATTGTGGCATCGACCACCACCTCATTGCTTGTCACGACCATGATCCTTAATTCTTTGCCATTGTGATGTTTGCCTGAGTCCTTGCCTTGACTGTTACTTTTTCTTGAACTTGGTTTGCTAATAGTGGACTACAAGTTTAGGGTCACACCCTCATTAGCAATAACTAGGGATGGAGAATCTTCATGTTGAGAATCCCTAGAGGGAGGATCCTCATTGTCATCTTGGTTCAGCAGGAACAAGGGATTAGTGTAATGTTTTCCCTGTGCAAAATCATGGTACTTCTCTTGTGTCAATCTCTCTTGTGTTGTTTTTTAGTGGGATGGTAGTCTCGATAGTCATGGTCATGCACAACGTACTCTTCTTGAAGATCATGGATGTCTAACTTCTTAAGAGTTCAAAGTAGCATGACGAGCACAAATCAATTAGGAGGCATTACAATGTTTCCTTCCATATCATTCCATTGTAGTTGTTCATCTTGATATAGGATGAAGGTGAAGTCAAGTGCATACTCATCTGGATGAGTATATACCACTTTGCATTCTTGTGGGATCGATGGTTTAACATCTTCATGCTTGTAAGAAGAAGAAGAAATTTTGCAAACTAATAAAATATTAGTGTGCTTTTTGTAATTATATGTCATTTGAGAGTGATGTTGACCTTGGGTTGATCCATTGATATTAATAATGTTCACTAATCTTAGAGAGTGCACATTTCAACAAGCAAAGTCCTTGGAAATGGTGCCAATGATGAGCACTAAAGGTAGCCCTATGCCCAACCATGTGAATCACAAAGCATTCATGTGTGATCCAGTTGAATTGTGGACTCTCTAGTTTTTGATAGATTAGTCGATAGGGTAATACCACATAGACAGGGTCATGTAGATGGGGGCCCATCAACTAGGCCATGTCAATGGGGGCCCATCAATGCAACACTTTGATAGATCATCATATCCTCATAACTAAATGAAAACTTGTCCTTAAGTTCCTTTAGAAAATTGGAAAGGTATGCAATTATTGACTGACTCTTGACATAACAAATTAAGATAATAAAACTGAGTGCCCAAGTGTACAAATCAACACATTACAAAAATTGTGGTGTTCATGACGAAAAATTGAATAGCTTGAGATGACTACACAAAATTGGAAAAAAAATCCTTTGATAGCATGAAGGTTGTTAAAAATATCAAACAGTTCTAGGCGATGGAGGTTCTTGAGGTTCTAAAGGACCTTGACTAGCTTTGGGTTTGCATGGTGGCTAAGGTAGCTATGGTTGTGTTACTATGAATGCTACCTTTGGTAGAAGGCGAAAGGCATCTAGTAATGCCTTCATCTTCTCCTCCTTGCTTTTGGGATCATTCATAGTCTACGTAGTATCACCAATGCAGGTTGGAATGGGAATATCCCATGGATAGGGAATTACTGGGAACAACTTCTTAACATTGACAAACTAGGTAGTGAATTGTTTGTGTTCGACATTGAAAACCTTCAATGTGTCTTATAGCTCCTGGTATTCATTCATTTTTTGGCTAGGTTCTCAATAGTAGATCTCTAATCAGTGTATTTGCCCTTGAGAACCTTGAGTTTAGTGTTTTTCACTATAACCTTTTGCTTGGTGTCCTTGTGATGCTTGAACTCAACCTCGTATAACAAGTATGAGTTGGCCACTTTCTTTTTTAATTTTGACTGTAGTCATTCTATAGTTAACATAGCCAGGTTTGTGCATCAGAGATTGGCAAGCTCTATATATTCTATCATTTCTTCTATCTACAACTCCTTTAGGAAAATTTCTAATTTAATGTACTGATCAATCCCATTAATGATGGGCTCCTATATTTTGTGTTTATGTTGGAGTTTTTGGAGGGTCTCGTTCATCTCTGCATTTTTCATTTGAATATATTTCTCATTTACTTCTTTTTGTAGGCTGACTTAGTCTTTGTAGTGATGCTTAACTTTCTTAAATTTGAGAGCCTTTAATTTCTAGGTAGTTACCTCTATTGCAGTATTTTGGCAATAGGCATAGACCTCCTCCATGGAGAGGTTTCTATTCTCAACTATAAATCTCAATTTTGTATTTGCTTTTAGTAGTTGCTCCTACTATTGATGGATAACATCGGCCAATTGTTGTTTATGCGCATCAACATTTTGCAGGTGATGGTTTTCTATGGTTAGCTGCACATTCTCCTAATAGGCCAAATGTAAGGCCTTTTGAATTTTGTGCTAGTTGGCCTCTACCAAGGATTAGTAGAACACCACCATCTCCATCGCACCCTCAACCCCTTTTAGTTTGGTATGAAGTTTTTCAAGAGCTCCATCTCTTGTTAAGGTTGGGTTGAGAAATGTAGGGTTGGCAATCTTGGCTCTCAACTCAGCAACTTTTGTAGCTAAGTATTCATTCAGCTCCTTGGTTGTTTTCAGTTGCCCTTTTAGAATAATGTCATTGCCCCTTTCCTTTAGTAGCTTTAACTAGGTTGCAGTAATACTATCCAAAAGATAAAAGACATCCAGAAACAATTGCTTGGTTTTTACCAATTGGTCTAGCAGTTGTTTATGCTATGCTATGATTAATCTACCACTTATGATCCTTATGGATGCCTGCACATCTTTAAGTGTAGTGACATATAGTATAGATGTTGTAGGTGCATTGAGTGTCTTGGAAATTCTATTAACAACCATCTCTATTGTTGTTTTTTTGTCCTTAGTGCTACATTGCTAGTACTATTGCCCCCTCACCTTCCTCCAAGCGCACCAAGAAGGTCATGGCATTTCCATAAATCTCTAAGAGTGGCTTCTATTCTGAGAGAGATAATGTTACCTCTCTGGTGCTAGGTCTCAGCCTCATGGACAACTACATTCATTGGGTAGAGAAAATGGATGTGCATCCTTCCATTAAGCTAACTGTTTAGGCCACCTCATTTAGATGACTCATCACTGGTTGGTACATAGATGGGTCTATACCACGTATGCCTACTCATTGCTCTTACTTGTTCAAGAGCCATTCTCAGTACTTGCACAACCATTGGGATGTTGTAGTAATGTTTGACATAATTTTCTGAGTGGCAAGTAAAGGTGATGGCTACGGCTTCTCTTTTGGAATAATTGTTGTAGGCATTTTATCATGCATCATCTTTGCCCAATTAGCAGTCGGAGCATATGAGACACCATCATTTGTATAGTGGACTATCCCTCCCCTTCGACATAATTTTTTGATGAGGCATGGAAAGGGAAGTGCCTTCCTTCCATGCTCATTTTCCTTAAACCACTTCTCTATCTCTAGATAGATTAGCTAGGGAAGGTTGATAGGGAATATCCCACTCAGATTAGCACATGTACAAGCAGAAAAAGTAGTGATCTTGCTAGGTCTCACCATGGGGTTTAGGTGAAAGGTCACAATCTTATAGTGGATCTTTCTATTGATATGAGTGCACCATACTCCATGTGGTTAATACCATAGCACTGTTGAAACTATTCCTTTTTGATGCTCTGGTCTACTTACATCGAAATCTTGGTGAGATTTGCCCTAGTTTCTGGCAACTCAAGTGCCTTAATAATAGCCTACACTGAGTGGGAAACTAAAATTTCCTTGATTTTGACCATTTAACTAGCTTGCTTGTTGTTCCAAAATAAGAATGTCTCTCCCATGTGCCACTCCCCACTAGAAGTGATAATCAGCCACATCGGAGAGGTCTTTAGTTGGTCCTATACCTCATTAGGTGCTTGCTCCAAGAAAGAGCCAAAGTTTAACTCTTGGAGCACTATTTTTTGAACCTCCTTGATCTAATTTGATTTAGGTAGGCTTCCATCAAGGTTACCTCAAGGTTTTGCTTGTTGAGATGGTGCCTCATCTTGGTGGGAATGTTTGGTTTTTATTGTTGGTTTTGGAATTTGGTGAATAGATTCCACTTCGACCTCTTCCCTAAGAGGTCTAGTGGCATGGGTTACAATTGGTTCATCTTGGGCCTATTCTTAGCTCCTTCACATTCTTGGTCATTTCTTTTCTAGTGGAGATGGTCCTCCTTTCTACATGTGTTTTCCTTTCGGTGCCATCTGTGGTCACAACACATTCATGGATTAGTAGATATAATGTGTAACTTCAAATATTTGAATACCTTATCTCATTAGTTAGCTACACTTGGCTATGGTTGGACCATGGTAGATTGATTATTTTATTTTTACTTTATTAATTAATTTTTATTATAAGTATCACTAGAGCTCATTTGAAGGGCTTAACATCTATAATTTGGTGTTTAAATGTTGGTTTCTTAGTTAAACCTTTGTGGGAGTTAGAAAAATGGTGAAAATGTTTTTGTCAAATATGGGACATTTGTTGCCCCCATGACAAAGAGCTTACTTTTGGGAGCCATAAGGTTAAAGAATGAGTGATTTGAATAAATAGTTAGGAAGTTATGGGCTTTGGAAGGTTTTGGGCTCTAAAAATTTAAAAATCTCCCTTGGAATTTGTGAGAAAATGTGAAAATTTCTAAGGGGGCCACACATGGGCATTGTTGACGAGGCCCCATTTATGGAGTTTGTAAACAAGATTTTCAAACTTGAATATTTCAAAAAAATACAAGGAATTTTTGAATGAATTTGGGGTCCATGGAGTCCCAGAAAAGTTAAGAATATGGTGAAATCATTGAAGAAAATATGATGTGTGAATTAAAAATTCAAAAATTTGATGGATAATGTGTGAATTAAAGAAAATATGTAAAGGAGCACATGGTCGGATGTAGAAGATGGGTGTATGAAAGATTCTAATTACAAGAATGCCTTAGGATAGGGTGCTTAACAACCCAACTAAGAGATATGCAAGGGGGTCCTTCCCATAGCAAGCACGTCTTTTCTTCCCCTACATAAACTCAACCTAAGGAGTCTATGGGCCTCATACATGATTAATGTTTTATGAAAGTTAAGGACCAAAACCCAGAAGATTCTACCAAAGAATTCAAGTATGTCAGACAAAGACATAGAGCAAGAACATGGATACTAGTAGCGAGGTGAGTTACAGGCAACATGGAAGGATGATGGAGAAGGTGAAATAGAATTTCGAATTGAGATCATAAGAAGTCCCTTTGTGGATTTTGTATTTAAATGACCTGAGAAGATCCATCCTTAGTCTAAACCAAAACCAACTGCTTTCAATGACTTTGCATCACCACTTCAAGATTAATCCACCTCCTCGAGACACAAGTGTGCTCCCACAGAATAATCATCATTCCTTAAGAGGAAGAAAAGAGAAGTAGGAAGTGAGAGAGGGCCTTTGTTAAAGGGGATCTTCAGGCATGGGTAGCATGTCTTTCTAGTTCCATAACTAGTGCTTATAGCCCATTTATGTTAAAACGGTGTGCTTTGAATTCCCAATACGTTTTTTATTTTTTATTTTGTTTTGTTGTGTTTTTGTTTTTTTCTCTCTATCTTTTTTCTTTTTGGATAGGAACGATACCATGCAAAGACTTATTCAACTTCTTGTTATTGGTTGACATGGAACGGTAAGAAATCCATGAAAATAATCATGCATCCAAGTAAGTAGAATAGTACAAAGAGTATTGAGTCACCTTGAAGTCATACATTGTGCAAACCTTTGAATCCTTCCCAATTCTAGAAACTACCAAAGTTACAAATTTATTAAAAGTTTATTTAATGAAAGGGATCTCATACTTCCAAAACCAGAAAATTCATAAAGTTTGTGGATTTATGGATGTCATGGAGTCACTGCCTATTCCATGAAACAACAACCATGTCTTAGCCATCGGTACAAAATTCAAAAATAGAAACTAGACATTAGCAAACAAAACATTAAGCAAATACCACCATTAGCAACAGTTACAACACCACTATGTCTTGTTGGCACAAAGCATGTTTATTAACAAAAATTAGAAAATCACACTAAGATAAAGTAAAATATATAAGAAAAATTTAAATGTACTAACAATGGTGTAAAAGAAAAAAATTTTGTAAAATAGAAAAAAGTTTTAAAGATCAAAAGAGTGTAAAATAAATAAGTTGTAAAAATGAAAATGTGTAAAAAAAAATTAGAAAAATTGAGGAGCCATGTACATGATTAGTATGGATGACCATCTTTCCCACAACTGAGTTGGAAGGAGGAGATCGAAAAAATTGAGTGTGGTTATCCATTTGTTGAGGTATTTGTTGCATGTGAAAAGGCTTTATCTATTAGATGTTGACCAATTACTTTTTGTTTTGGCTTTTAGGTTTGTATATGATCATGACCCTAGAAGGAAAGGTTTCATCAATTATATAAGGCCACTCCCATAATGTTTGAAATTTGGTTTTTTGAGGAACATGTGTGGGCTTTCAATAGAGAACCTTATCTCCAAGTTGAAATTTCTCTTTCTATATTTAAGGTCATGTCATTGTTTGTTGAATGCCTTGTGCACTTCATTCAAGGATAGGGCTACTAATTAATTTTCATCTAACACATTTAGGTTGATCAATCTTTCTTTTTGTGCTAGACTTAGGTCAAGATCTAGGTCATAGGTTGTTGAGAGTGTATAAAGCTCAAATGGAATTAGGAGGGTTGGGGGTTTTCTATACACCAGCTCATAGGGAGAGTAGCTAATAGGGAGTTTCCATGTTGAGCAGTAGGCCCAAAGGGCATCATTGAGTTTTGTGCTCTAGTTTTTCATGTGCTTGCTAATAGTTCTTATTAGAATCTTTATGATCTCCCTCTTAGTCATCTTTCTTGACAATTGGCTTAGGGGTGATAGGGTGTTGTTAATTTATGTTCAACCCCCAAGTGTTGCATGAGTTTTCAAAAAGTAGCACTTTTGATATAGGTTTCGTTGTCAAAAATTAGTGCATGTGGCACCACAAACCTATTCACAACATTTTGTTGTACAAATCGAGTAGTAGTGGATGATGTATAGTTAGTGATGCTTGCTGCTTTTGCCCATTTTGTATAGTAGTCAATGGCAATGATTATATATGCCTTTTCATTGAACATGGATGTGATGGGACCCATGAAGTCAATGCCTCATATGTCAAAGGATTCTAGTGGTTGAATCCATTATTGAGGATCCTCCATTTGTACAGTCATCCCACCATCTCATTGACAATGCTCACAAGATCGGACAAATTGGTGGGCATTGCTGAAGATTGTGGGTTAATAGTATCTTGCCATTAGGATTTTTATAGCCATGCATCTCCTAGCATAGTGGCCTCCACAAGGACTCTCATGAGTGTCCTGGAAAATGTGTAATTGATCTACATTAGGTACACACCAACGAACTAGGCCATTGGCACATACCTTATAAAGGTGTCCATTTATTTCCGTAAAGTGCTTAGCCCAATGAAGAAATTGTTGTTTCTTCCTATAGTCCAAGTTTTGTGACATCTCCTAAGTGAGAAGATAAGTGAGGATGCCATCATATCATTTTGGTTTTGTGGGCATTTAGTCATTTTTTACACTAGCAAAGAGAAGTTCATTAGGAAATTGGTCAGAGAGCAGGCTCTCCTCTTTGCTATCCAATCACAACTGAGACAAGTGATTAGCGATCACATTCTTAGTTCCCTTTCGATCTATCATTGTAATATCAAATTCATGCAAGATCACCAACCATCATATGACATAGGGTTTCACCATTGGATTGTTCATGAGGAAGTAGATGACACTATGATTATGGCATCCTGTCCCTGGATGTCATGACAAACATCAAATATATGATATATTAGACATTAAGTGTACAAATAAAATATACCAAATGGAAAATATAAATGATATTCAACATTATGTATAAAGGAAATAATAGAGAAAATGCAAAAAGAGAAAGAAAAGAATGCTTTATTAATATAGAATAGCATATCCAGATTGTGCTCTAAGAGTGTTCCTTAAGGTTTTCTTCCTTTAGCATTTATTCCTTAGAGGCAATCTAGCACTACCATCACAGTTAGGCCTATAACCCAACCAAAAGGGATGGCCAGTCCATTTCCTATCCCACTTCACCTACCTTCTTGTGACTTCCCTATATTGGCTTTATGACCTCATGACTTACCTGTAATGGCTCTACCATTCCCATGCTGGTGGGACCTCTAACCCTAGGTATAAATGCCTTAGGTCAAACCCCCAAAGGTTACCTCAAGAGACACATTTGTTATTATAATGTACCCTTTTGGGTATTAATGACAATTGCCCTTTCGGATCTTAATAAGATAACAATAACACCTATTATAAAGAGACATCATCTTCATTTATTAGTAGCATCATTTGGGAATGGGGATGTGGTAATCTAACCCCCCTTAGGTTTTGTTTGTTCTTGAACAAATCGATGTTCTCTATCTTTTTCTAGCTTCAATGCTTTCTTTCATGATCATGTGTTCCAATAATTTGATTTCTTCTTTTGAACTTGAAATTATTTCTTTCTTATTTTGTAAAAAAAAATATATGTGAGAAAAATATATGGAAAATTAAATATTACTTTCTTAATACTTGAAAATTACAAAAGATGAATTAAAGATTTATCAACCACCAATCACTAGTCCTAACCAGGATCACACAAAGTGCAATTTGAATTTGGTTACCCCATAGATATTTTACTTATCTAATTGAAATATAAATTGAGCAATGAATAAAATAATAAGATCATCAAATAAAAGTAACAGTGAGATACTTCTTGATCTTGATCAACCTTATGAACTGATCGGAGTAATTGTAATTCTACCATAAGTGGCATATGATCACATGGTCTTGTTTAGAATGGCAAGGCTTGATCTTGATTCTTCTCAACTTCTTCTTTAGAAATTAACTCTAGTAACTTGGTAACTTGAAATAATTGGGCATCATACCAAATATAATCCAAAGTCTCAATGAAAAAGTTGTTGACCCATCCTCATTAATCATAGTAGAGTAATTTGTAAACTGTGGTTCTTGATGAGTGCTATCCATAAACATCATTTATTCATAAATTATAGAGTTTGATTGAAGATTCAAAATAAGCAAAATATGCACTAGCTAATGGAATTACATGTTGAATTGATGGAAACATCTTCTTCAAGTCAAGTTCATTTTCTAAAGATTTCTTTACAGATCCATATTTTAAGAATTTATAAACGCTACTTCCAACTTTTTCATTGAAGTCTCCACAAAGAATAAATGGAACTGGATCGATACAACTTAGGAATAACATCTTTTTGAAACTTTCTTCTATTTGCTTAATCAAGTATGCTCCTTGACAAAGTCTAACATCTAAACATGTTGGTTTGACAATTAAATGTGTGTTAACCATGCATACACATCTTCCTAATAGATGAACTTTTAGAATCATTGTTAGGGGTACATGATTTTTGCAAAATCTTGACTATTCTTTCTTTCCCATTACTTGAAGTTCTAGAATTTCAAAAATCATATTTTCTAAACTCCCGTCAAATCTCTGTACCAATTCAAACTTGGCTTCTTTATAAAAGATTGCACAACCATCCATGTTGTAATTCGTACAATATGCTAATCTGTACAACTTAAAAGAAGAACTTCCATAAGAACTTCTTTGCTTATAAATACCTCTGTATCCCATATTTTCCAAATCTAGTTGGAATTGATATAGAAATTCCCATGGTAAGACTTCTTGTCAGCATAAGACATCAACATCCAAATCTTGTAATTGTACTAAAATGTGTGGATATTGATAGTCGTGCTAATCTAAGGCCCATGATGGACATAGCAGATATTGCTTCTCAATCATGAGTGATCTTGCAAGCATGTTTTATGTTGTAAATTTCATTCTCATTCTTGGATTTTTGTCTGGATCATTTCTCTTCATGAGTATCATACTCATTGAAATAATATTTTGAGTCTCCATGTTGTTTTGCTTTATGTTTTGATTGTAGGATGGATTAATATACCCTTTTCTTAATTGTTGAAGATTGTTCTATTTCTTAAATAATTCTCTAACTAATACATCAACTAATCATTACCTAGTACATTGACTGATGATCAACTAATACTAATACAACAACTGATCCTCCATCTAATATATCTATTTTTATAATTATACTATCTAATTTTTGTAATATTTAATGACATCTTATAATAATATGTAATTATATTATCTAATTTTAGTAATATATAGTTACATTGCCTAATTTTTAGTAATATTTAACTATACTATTTTTGATGACCTTTATACATCCCTTGAGAACACTGACTCTGGCAATGTAACCAATGACATGCCATAGTGATCTTAAGGCTATCTACAAGGGTTATGCACTAAATCTTAAAGCCTAAAAGGTTAAATTTATAATATCATTGAATTATAGGATGCTTGAATGATAAATCTGACCTCACCATTGAGTTTACAAGGGTGAAAAATGTTATAAATAACTATTCATATGTTGAAATTAGACATTGTATGCTTGAGTGATGCCAAAATTAAACTTTTGAGGATCTCAAGGTGCTATATTGAGAAAGGAGTTAAAACTAATTTTTGGGATTTTCTGGGATGGATTTGACTTTACCATTAGTTTTGGAAGGTTGAAATCTATAGGAAAAAAAATTTTCATTCATCGAAATAGGTTTCTGAAATTAAAAGTTATGGCTTTTGGAGTCTAAGTACTTTGGTGAAAAAAAAAAGACTTTTTAAGAGGTCATCCATCCTAGTTCTACTCCAGAGCGAGCATGCTTAATTATGGGATTTTTATCTTTGTTGCTACCACTATGCCAAATTCTAATTTTGAAAACTATTTTCACAGGTTCCTAATTGAAACTAACAGTTTAATGGAAAAAATTTGAATTCTTTGTTAATTGATGGGAATTTCAAATTTTTTTATCAGTCTATAGATAATTGAAAATTTTTCATCATATAATGGAGAATTTTTCATTTCATTGTGAATGGTAGAAATAGCCTCAGTGACACATTATTTTAGGGTCGATGTGGTAACATTGGAGGCAGTGATGGGTGGTCGTATTGGAGGTGGTAATGGATGACACTAGAGCTAATGATGAGAAATGTAAGAGGTAGTGATGGGTAGCATGGGAGGTAGTGATGGGTGGTGCTAAAGGTAGTGATGGGTGGTGTGGGAGGTAATGATAGGTAGCACTAGAGGCAGTGATGAGCAGTGCTAGAGGTAGTGATAGGTGATGCAGGAGGTAGTGATAGGTAACATTGAAGGCAATGATGGGTTGTGTGAGAGGTAGTAATGGACGATACAAGAGGCAGTGATAGGTAATGTTGGAGGTAGTGATGGGTAGTGCTAGAGGTAGTGATGGATAGCATAGAAGGTAGTGATAGGTGAGCGATAGTGGCAGGCATGACATGGTGTAGGTAGGTAAGGCACAGTGTAGTGTAGGCGATGTAGTGTGGTAGGTGAGCTGTTGGTTGGTAGGGATTAGAGCAACGATGGTAGGCATGCAGGGATTTTGGGTGCCCCTTTGTGGTTGGCACAAGGGCTAGTCTTTTAGCTAGCTATGGCTAGGCCTACATTGTAGGAGACGATAGGGTTTTACACAGCTACAATGGTGTCACCGAGGAAAGAGAGAAACCTATTGGTAGAGTTAGAGTCTTGCTCATCCAAGAAGAGATCCTTGAGAACCTTGAATGCTTCATGCAGGAAAATGAATCCCATGTTGGCCACGAATGCTGAAATAAGTAGAGACTTGACACTGGTCAAGAAAATGATGAAAATGGTGGAGATGGCTAGGATTCCTAGAACCTCATGATCAATGTAGGTGCGTCCCATGAGAACTACAGGCTACAATCATAGGATATAGAGAAATACCTAACCCCCTAAGAGCATGACAAGTAGTAGTAAAGAGAAAGGGTGCATTCGTAGGCTTAGTGCTAGGGCTAGACAAATGATGACCAAATAGTTCATGTTGAAATATGCCCAGTTCTTGCAAATCTATGATGTGGTCTCATCCACTGACTCTGGCTTGGGCAAAGTCATGTGATCCACCAACTCTATCCATGATCACCTTTGCAACAAAGACAATCGTACTGACTCCATTATGCAGCTCACGAATGCTGATAGCTATGGCAACATTGTTGCCACATCACCGCTTTATGCCTGCAGCACTCCCACACTCTGCATTACCATCTCTCTCTCTCTCTCTCTCTCTTTGTAAATTGCCCCTATGTTTTTTCTTTTTTTTGATGTATGATAAAAATTATTGGGGCTTGGGTTTGAACTTGAGACCTCCTACTTGATTTTTTTTAATAATAATAATAATAAGTTCAGACTTGAGGTTGAACCCATGACCTCTTGTTCAAAATTAAAGTTTATTTTTTAACTTATTATTATTATTTTATTCCACCTTGCCTTAGTGATTGACATGGTAGTTTGACTAATGACAGGGTACAGGTTTGGTATGGGTAAACAACAATTCTGGGTTGATTGCCAATCCTAAAATTTTGACATATTTTTTGTTCAAATAATAAATTAATATTATTTTAATGCACATGTAACAAGAAAATTTAAACATTAATATCTCTCAAACCATAAGTCCAATCGAGATGAAATTTGTATTGTTGGAATTGTCTTAACAAGTACTATGCATTAGACATAGTTTAGAGTTTAAAAATGAAATTGATTTTTTAATAATTAAAAGGACCAAATTAGCCTATTTTGTTGGATTGACATTTCTAAGCTAACATATGGTAACTTAAAATTTTCTAGATTAATTGAATAGTGAATTTCAACAAAACTAGATTAATTCAGGTCATGGTTACTAACTTTCTTGAAAGAAATTTAATAATAACCCTAATCGATTAATAATTATGATATTTAGATGGGTAAGAGTTACCTGGACTGGTGTATCATTATCTTACCAACATCTCTTATAATTGATGAATTTTGATGAGGTGTGATCAAATCTTCATCGATTAATGATATCCATGAAAGAAATTTTGTTGGTTACTAGATGCTTGATCCATTGTTTATGAAGTCAATGGGAAGGTATCTTCTGACTTGCATCACAAATATATGGTACATCTGGGGATGATAAATGACTTTTCATGTGTTGTGGCTTCATGGTTTATCATCAAGTTCATGTTGTAATCAACCCATGGTTCTAAATGGTCCTTGGGTTGTGGTTTGCTCTAATACCAATTGTGACATCCCATCCCTGGATGTCATGGAAAACATCAAATATATGATATATTGGACATTATGTGTATAAAGAAAATCCTCCAAATGCAAAATATAAGTGATATTCGAATTTATGTATAAAGGAAATAATAGGAAAAATGTAGAAAGAGAAAGAAAAGAATGATTTATTGATATAAAATAGCATATTTGAATTGTGCTTCGAGAGTATTCCTTAGGTTTTTCTTACTTTGGCATCTATCCCTTAGAGGCAATCTAGCACTGCCATCACGGTTAGGCCTATAACCCAGCCATAAGGAATGGCTAGTCCACTTCCTATCTCACTTCACCCAGCTTTCGATGACTTGTCTATACCATCTCTACCATCCCATGACTTGCCTATACTGGCTTTGCCATTCCCATGCTGGCACAACCTCTAACGTCGAGTATAAATGCCTTAGGCCAAACCCCCAAAGGTTACCTTAGGAGACACGTTTGTTATTACAATGCACCCTTTCAGGTCTTAATCATAAATACCCTTTTGGGTCTTATTTAGATAACAATAACACTTATTATGAAGAGACACCATCTTCATTAGTTAGTAGCATCATTTGGGAATGGGGATGTGACAGTGATTAGTGTGCACAAACACTTTATAACCAAGCACATAGTTCTTGAATGTTTTCAGAGCATACATCACTATCATTAGTTCTTTCTCTGCGATGTTGTAATTCAACTTTTTATCCACAATGCTTCAACTTGTGTAGTGGATGTAATATGGATGTTTCTTATTGTCCAATTGTGTAAGCATGGCTCTTAAGGTGTAGCTAAATGTATTTGGCATGATATGGAATGGTCTAGACTAGTTAAGTGCTCATAGAATTGGAGTCTCTATGAGCTTTTGCTTGAGGCTTTGGGATGCATTTTCACATTCCTTGGTCCAAATGAAGGGAGCATCTTTCTTAGTTAGCTCGATCAATGATTTTTTGATTTTAAAGAAATTCTCTATAAATCGTCAATAGTAGCCAACGTGTCCAAGGAATGACAAAACATCTTTTACAGTTTTTGGTTGATGGGTGATTCCTTGGATGATCCTTATCTTTGCAGGGTCTACCTCGATCCCTTCCAAGGAAATTTTGTGCTCCAATATAATGCCCTCTTGGACCATGAGATGACTCTTTTGCCAATTGAGCTGTAGATTTGTTTCCACACTTCTTTTTAGTACTTGCTCAAGGCAGTCCAAGGCTTGCTCAAATGTAGCACCATAAGAGGAGAAGTCATCCATAAATACTTTCACACCACTACTTATTTGTTGCTGAAAGATGCTTAAGACCAGATGTTGGAGAGTGGTAGGAGCTTTGCATAGACCAAAAGGCATCTTGTGAGATACAAAAGTCCTACATGGACTCGTGAATGTTATTATGGCCTAATCCTTTAGCTTAATCTGGATTTGGTTATAGCCACTATAATAATCTAGAAAACTATAATAGTAATGCCTAGATATGGCGTCCAATACTTGATCAATAAATGACAATGACAAATGGTCTTTGAATGTTGCCATGTTTAATAACTTAAAGTTGATACAAACCTGCCATTTTTCATCCCTTTTTGGCACTATCACAAGTGGGCTGACCCACTTGTTATCTGCATTGGGATAGATGAACCCTACCTTGAGGAGTTGCTCAATCTCCTCTTTGACAATTTTATTTAATTTTGGATTCAACCATTGTTGTGGTTGCCTCCTTGGCTTCATGGATGAATTGATGTAAATCTGATGTTGGCATATCCATGGATCAATTCTAGTGAGTTCAAGATATGACTAAGCAAAGGCTATTAGCCATCTATAGACCACTTTCAATAGTTTTTCTTTCTACTCGGGAGCAAGTTTAGCATTAAGTATGACCAACTTGCCATTTTTCAAGAATGCATATTCGATGCTAGCAAGTAGAGCTTTCAACTCTAGGAACTCTTGTTTAAAATTCTCAAGGATCTCCAACTCTCCCCAATTGGTATCAACATTTTCATCATTAGAGAGTTGGCTTGCTCTAGTTCATCCATGCGTATGACATAAGCACATGTCAGGCTCTTAGTAGGTTTCATGCATATTTTGTTGCTATTAGAATCAATGGTTAGCCACTGGGTTCCCTCTTGTTTTATTACTATTATGTACAGACACCTTTGAATATTTTCTTTATGTGCACACTACTTGCATGCAAAAATAGATGGTTGTTTCATGGACCAAAGTTTTTGCATGTAATTGCACCATATATCACTATACACAAAGCATGGAACTCGTCTCTTCTCAATCTTTTCAAATGCATTTTTCTTAGATATCTTTAGGGAAAGATCTCTGATGCTCATTCTTGCATCAATAGTGCTTAGACATGCCATTCCCATAATGATTGAAAAGTTCCCCTTACAATTCTCAACATTGATTACTAGGAAGTTGGCAAGATAAGACCACCCACAAATAGTGGTCATAATGTCTTCAACTAGTCCTAATGGAATAGTGATGGACTGGTCTACCAATTCCAATATGATATTGCTCTTGTTGAGAGGCAATAGGTTCTAGGCAGTATACATCTCATGAGAAATCAAGTTCACACCAGAACCTAAATCAAGAAGAGCTTTACATGGTTCATTCTCAGTAATCTATAAATAGATAAGAGGACTCCCAAGATTATCTAACTTCCTTAGAAGGTTTCCAACTTGGATCTAATCAAATACAACATGAATGGGCATAATAGTATGGATTTTGTGTAGTTTGAAGGGTTCCCAATGGAATGGTTTGCAGAGGTTGAGGTAGGAGCAAGGTGACTAGTTTCCTAAGTCTATGAGGGCCTAGTAGGGTTGTTGGTTTAAAAGAATGATGTTTTACAAGCATGAGGTTTCAAACCCCTTAGTTGATGAACTAGTCGTAGATTAATGACCTTAGTAGTGTTGGGTTGCTATGGCTAGGCTAGAAGTTCATCCTACATAGATGGAGTAGGCAATAACTATGTTGAGGGTGGAGGAATGGGTGTAGGAATAGAAGGATAAGGATAAAATGTGGCATCCCTCCTAGAATGTGGAGAATGAGCTTTGTAGTATTCAGGAGGGTAGTAGTGATGTTGGAAAGGAGAAATGTCACTAGAAGAGTCATGTGGAGATAGGCTTTCTGAACATAATACCCATATGGATTTGGTTACCTATAAGGGTATTGCTACCTTGGTGGTGGCATCCCCCATGACTGTGGTTGCCATCACTATTGATATTGCTCATACGGTTGTGGTGGAGTTCCACTTGGATAGTATTGTTGTTGTTGATGGGATTATTTGGGATTGCCTTGAGGATAAGAAAATCTTATGGGTGTTTGTCTTTTTGCTAGTTGTGGATTTGGAGCATAAACCCTAGACACTTGTAAGTGTGACACAATGGGGCAACATCCCTTAGGATGTTCATATTGGTAGATGTCACATCCACCATCATCATCTAATTTAGTTTCCATAGCTTCATCTACTGTAGCAATGTTGCCCTTACCCCTTGGTAGGCACGTTTAGCTTCTTTCCACCTCCTATGATCATGATCACTACTTTGCTCTCTTGATTCTTTGATTATTTTTTGAGTAGCTTGGAATTTTTCATGTAATGAATCATACATTTTATCTACCTTGGCTAAAATTTTAGACATAGATTTTTGAATTGGAAAGGCCTTCTTATTCACCACCTTATCAAGTGGTGATTCTTCCTCATTATCATAAAATTGGACCTCCCTGTTTCTAATGGAAGGATCCCTATTGTACTCTTTAGCACTTTCTTGTTTTCTTAACCCTCCTTCTTCTTTTGCTACTTGCTCAATTAGCCTTTGAATCTAATGGACTTTGAGTTCTAATAGTTTCCTTGGGCATAGACCCTAAGAGTTCTTTTCATTTTTTATCTAACTCCATCTATGATATGATGAAGTTGTTCCTACTAAGAATAACCATGACAAGGGCATTTGTGTATGTGAGAATAGTATCTACCCATGGCGGAATCCAAGGGTTCATGGTTTTATTGCTTTCATCCTTGGATTTGCCTTCTTAAATTAGCACTTAGGAGTATGTCTGATACTTATTATTAAATAACTCTATCATTGTACTCCACCTCTAGATAGATTTCAGCTCCAAGAACTAGTACCAACTTTCTACTTCCTTGATGAGTGTCTTGGGAAATAGCTTTAATTTCTACCAATCATTTTTAATATTTTATAAGGCATATGCATCATGAAAATATTAAATATGTATTTGTGGATCAAACTTATATCCCCCCTCAAATATGGAAATATTGTTCATATCAAGTCATATGATTCAGCTATCTTTTACATGCTTGGTTGGAATTTTTACAACATTTGCAATATTTAGCATGCTTTGAGTTACTAGTAAAGGCTCATCATCATCATTATTTTGATGATGTCCTCTACTACCCCTTCATTCATGGTGGGCCTAGCAATCATCATTGTTATCCCACTATTTTCCTTCATCAAGATTGTTCTTTCTATAGCATTTGTTAGAACTAGAAGAGAAAGAAAAAGATGTAGATAAAGAGGGCAAAGAGGGAGGAGTACTCCCACCATCATGATGTTTTCCAACTCCTCTATAGTTGTCCCAACCATGTTTTTTAGTTTTCTTATCATCTTAACACTTGTCCAAGCCTTTGCATTAACTTCCATTTTTACCTGAACCTACATTGTTAATACTGGACTACAGATTTAATGCTACATCCCCATCTTTAATAAGAAGGGGTGAAGAATCTTCATGTTGAGAACCCATAGAGGAAGGTTCCTCATTTTTATATTTGGTTAAGTAGGAACAAGGGATTGGTGAACCATTTTTCCTTCATAACCTCATGGTGCTTCTCTTGGTTTTCATCTCTCTTATGTTGAATTTCAGTGGGACAGTAGTCTCTGTAGTCATAATCATGCACAATGTACTCATCTTAAAGATCTTAGATGCCCACCTCTTAAGAGTTTAAAGTAGCATCCTAGGCATAGATCGATTGGGAGGCATTACAATGTTGCTTTCCATATCACGCCACCACAGTTGTTTATACTGATGTAGGATGAAAGTAAAGTCAAGCACATACTCATCTGGATGAGTATACACCACCTTTCATTCTTGAAGGATTGGTGATTTAGTATCATTGTGCCTATGAGAAGAAGACATTTTGTAATAAAAATAAGATATTAGTGTGCTTATGTGATTATATTTATTGTGAGAATGATTTTGACCTTAGGGTTCATCCAACGATGTAAATGATGTTCAGTAAACCTAGATAGCACATGTTTCAAACAAAAAGAGTCCTTAGCAATGATGCCAATGATAAGTGGTCGAGTACCCTTACACTCAACCATATGAATCACTAAGCATTCATGCATGATTTGGTCAAATTTTGTGGACTCTATGTCTTATAATACACTAGCCTTTAGGAGGTGAACTTGCCCTAATAGTCATTCATTGTCTTCCCAATTACACTTGTGATGTACAAAGTTATGGTTAAGTGTAATTGAGACATATGATTTTTATTATTTTATGTTTTATGTTCATGGTGCTTAAAATAGAGAAATGAAGTAATTTAATAACTAATTTAATTTAACTAATTAATTAATCTCTAACTAATCCTAACATAAGTATTTGGTCCCACTTTTCATACACATCCTGAACACATATAACACTACTAGGCTACCAAGCATTAAGTGCTACTAGGATTACCAAGTGCTATATGTTATGGTCAAAATGGTCATACTTATGTGTTTAATCTATTTAGCTTAATTAATTAATTAACTGAATTCTACTATAGCTTAATTAATTACATATTTAGTGAAAATATTAAATGTAAAAATAAATCATTAATGTATTCCAAGTGCTGCAAGGTTTGATCAAAAGGTTCATCTTTATTGCCATTCACACTAGTGCATTTAGGTCCAATAGTACTTGAATAAAGATCTGTACACTTTTTGAGTCCTGATGCGGGCATTGAGAGAAATATTCTAACTCTCAAATGAAAAAACTACAAGAGCTCTACTACAACTATGACAAGACCTCCCATAAACATGGTTAGTGAGCACGTATTTATAGACTTTATTGTGGAGCTATGTCCATGGGGCCTTGTAAATGTAGCAAACGCTACATTGATGTAGCCCCATCGATTGGGCAACACCATAGATGAGACTACATTGACAAAGGCTTGTTGATGAGGCCATGTTAATTGGGATCCATCGATGTGATACTTTAATGCATCATCACTATGCTACTCTCATCCATGGATTATGACATGGTCTATCATAATGCTTGTGGGTCATGTGATTAGGCATTAGGAATACTCACTGCTGATCAATGTTTGAAAATGTTTTAGATTCTAACATGTCCTCGAAAGATGAGTATATGAGTGAGACTTTTTTAACTTGTTGAGAAATGAGTAATAGCAACTAATGAAAGAGATAAAATCTAAAAGTTTAGTTGCATTAACATATGATATTGGAAAACAATTGAAAAGAAAAAGAGAAACCTTTAGAAAACTATGCATAGTATATCACCCAAAAAAATACTAAATACAATAAAGAAAATAAAAAATAAAAAACAACCATACATAGGAAAAGAGGAAAAATTGTATGTCCAAGTTCAATTAGGGCAACAAAGGAGACAAAAAGGAAAAGAAAAACCCAAAACTCTTGATTGAGAACTAGTTTAATAGTCAACTTTGTTAAAGAAAAACCAAAACTTCTAATGGCTTAGTTGAAAAGACATTAAATTAAATAGAATAGCTACAATCTTCTTTAAGAACTTATAATTGCTATAGTGTTAGTGCGTGTGTCACATGATCATCATGAATCATGTTTAACTATTTTAATGGCAAGTAAAAGTAGGACCTAAAAACACATGTTGAAGTAATATAAAAACCTTAGGGGAAGAAGGATCTAATCTTATTCTTTTTAAAATGCTTGATTTAGTTCAATAACCAATTGTACAAAATTTATGAGATACAAGAAAAACCAAACTTTACACCACCTTAGTCAAAAAGACACGAAACTACACCTGGCCCATTAGCATAAATACATGAAAGAAAAAAAATTTATGCATAATTAGACAGATAGCCTTTTCCTTTTACAATAATAGATATATGAGTGAAAGCATCAATATTGAAGCTATGGTTCCACAAACATAGAATATGGAATTGAGATCAATACATAAGGTCTTCCTATACATACTTTGTATCCTCAAATTGATGATACATTGGAAGACTTTTATGATTATGTTCCACTAGTAAGACCAAGATGTTCTAGAAAACATAAATATAGAATAAATATCAAAACACTGAGATTTATAGAGTTTGATCCCTTTGGTATGGATCTAATAGAAAACTTGATTGCTAGTACTAGTAAAAGGATCCTTCCTCTTATCCCTCAAATGACTAGCTTCATACATTCTAGAAGGTCTCTTAGACTCTCATAACCAGAATAAAAACCAAAGATAGACATTAAGGAAAAGATGAAGTCACTTTTTAAATAGCTAGGTATTAACATGGATGTAAACAAGATTATTGTGAAACCCTCATCTTCTTAATCCATAGTTTAGATAGATGAGCCAGTTGAACCATAAGAGCCAACAACCCAGTAAATAGTTGTTGAGCAAGACCCCAAAGGAAATCAACCCACTCTAGAATATGAGTTAGATATTAATCCTTTCTACCCTCATTTTTTAACATAAAAGAAGGTCATTGTTATAGATGTGTAGAATGTGTTACTCTAATTAGGATGAATATGAATGAACTAGACAATAACAAAGAAGAAAATAATGAGCACCAAGTTAATAGTATAGAACAACAAAAATAAATTGTTCATGAGATGTATCAAAAGTTATTTATAAATACAATGTCTGATACTATAAAATTATAGAATTGGAAAAACTATAGGCTTAGTAATTTACTAATCCAATCTAGGCATCGTGTGAAACCAAGAAGACTAGAAAATATAGAATAAAGATTGGTACTAAAGGTAAAGAAATCTAGTACTCTTGAAACCCCTATAATAGGATTTATTCCTGATTATGGAACAAACCTTGATTCACCACCTAAGAAAATTGAAACAAAGTTGTCAAAAGAGAAAAAGGGTAAAGGATTAGCTATAAATGCTAATGAAGAATCCTCTACCCATATGGAAGGAGTAGAGTATAAGCATCAATTGCAATTAGACTTAGAAGAAGAAAATATTCTTAAGATGCCTAGCATCTATATAGGAAATCTTGAAGAATACCCTAAAGTCTCGTCTAGACTAATTAGCAAAAAAAGATCGAAAATTTTGTATGGACAAATTGAAACCTATTGAAAGGTAGAAAGTCATTGATCGAATTAATGGGTTTATCAATAAAGAGGTCATCTTAGATAAAAGATCAATAAAACATGCTATACAAAATTGTGTGTTTAACTTCGTAGGTAATTTATAGAGATGGTGGAATTAGATAGATGTGAGTATTAGATTAAAATTAGTAAATGCTTTATTTATATTATTTATAAATGATATAACTAAAGAATTCATAGGAGATAAAGTAGAATCTAATATTACTTATAGGTAGAGATTCTTTAAGGCCAAATTAGATAAAATACAGAATCTTGAACCATTCTTGGACACTATGAGGTAAACTAACACATGACAGCTCTACTAAGAAGTGTCTTTTAGGAGCTATGCCACTATCATCATATGATAAATATCATGATGAGCTCCAACAACAAGATAAATCCTTAGAGGATATGAGTTTTGACACCATTAGACAATTTCTTGAAGGTATCAATTGGAATATCTATGATGAAATGAAGGCCCAAAAACAAATGAAAAAAATCAACAATAAAATGGATCATTATTTTTGTAGTGAGATCTATCCCATAGATTATAGTGAACCAAAAGGATCTCAATAGTTCCAACAAAGACAGTGTCACAAATGATCTCAATCTTCTAAACAATGGAGACAAAAATACTCAAATGAAGATAAGCTAAAATAAGTATTTAGAGTCATGTTTAAATGTAGGCATAACAAGCTTTGTAAGAATGAAGTTATGTGTTATCTCTGTTAGCATCCTCACTTTACTCTTGATTATTCAAAAAATAATAAATATTCCATAAAGGTTAATTTCATTGAACATTATAATTTGTTTGAACCACGTTATGATTATGTTGTCAATGAAAACACTGCCTTTAAACTAGGAGATATTCTCATAGAGTCTAGTAAATACTTAGATTGTGCTATCATAGACTCTGATTACAAGCAAGACACATCCACTTTTGCTAGGGGAAAAATAGTGATGAAGATGTTTATTACATTTGCTTAATGAATTGAAGAGATTAACGAGATTAATATGAAAGACCTGTCTCCAACCCATTATCCATTGTAGAATCAATAGACGCAGTAGAACATGATCATGCATACAAAATGATTAGGCAACAATTAGAAAAACTAGAAAAAAAGTAGATAAAATTCCTATTAGTGACATTAATAAGATTATGTCCCTAAGGTGGAAGACAACTGAAAAGAACCAAGAGTTGGAGGAACAAAAGGCTTTGATAGAAGAAAGATGTTTCAGATACACAGAGTCTCAACCTTAGTCAATAATCGAAGAATGGACTGAAGAAGTTCTTGAAGGAGAAGGATATGAGGAAGAATGAGAAGAGCCATCAACACAATCATTTAAGCCTCCACCATTAAATGAGTAACTCTTGAGGATTCAATAGATTGAACAACTTCCCAAGTTCATACAAATGGCTATAGAAGAAATTGCTAAACTTGAACCAATAGAAGAAAATTACCAGAGATAGTGATATTAGGTACAGACTCACGCCATGCCTCTACTTAGGTGTTGAAATATCCATTGCCAAATGGAATGTAATCCCATCTCACTTATGGGAACCTATGAAGGAAAATTATATTATGTTTAATACATAGAAGATGTGTATTAAACATAAAGCAACTATACCTATCAAAACAAATAGGGGAAGAATAGTACATTGTGAGATAAAATCCTACGATATGCTTATAGGGACAAACAATTTGAAAAGCTTAGAACCTTATACAATAGGTTCTACATATGTAAGCCTATTTGGAGAGAATTTTCCTTGACAACATAGGTATATTAGCATATTCCCATCTATACAATCTTTCAACAAACAACCTAATATGCAATGGGTTATTAATAATGTGAAAAAGTTAGAAAGTGAATTTAATGTAATAACTAATAAACTATTAGAATTAGCTAATGATGACCTAATGGTGTCCAGGGACAAAAAAGAACACTGGTGTAGAATAGAATTCAAAGATAATATAAAAATTAAAAGAAAGCTACATCATATAGGTATGCCTCCTAGTCTAAAAAAAGAATGCAACCAAGAGATACAAACATTAGTAGAAAAGAAGTTAATCCAACCTAACACCAGTATGTTTTCTTGTGTTGCATTCTATGTAAACAAATGTGCAAAATAGGTCAAAGGGAAGAGAAAGCTTGTAGTTAATGGCAAACCTTTAGATGATTTCATCAAACTAGTCCAACATCCTATACTTAGTAAGGATGATTTATTTCAACATCTCCTTCATACTAATGTCTATTCTAAGTTTGCCTTAAAGTCAAGATTCTGGCAAATACAAGTTGAACCAAATGATAGATGGAAGACAAATTTTACTATACCAGGAGGATTGTAGGAATGAACAGTTTTACCCCTCAGAATCAATAACATATTTATGAATAACATATTTGGTAAGTATACCTTTATTCTCATATATATAGATGATATTTTAGTTATGAGTAAGAATCCTCAACAACATCTTCAACATCTAAAGACCTTTACACAATTAATAGACAATAATGATTTAGTCTTATCTCCTGCCAAGATGGCAATAGCCAAGGATTCTATAGAATTCTTAGGCTTAGAGATAAGAAATGACATGATTTCCTTGTAGCCACATGTTGTAGAAGCCATAAAAAGGACAAGACACAACTTCAAAAATTTCTTGGTTGTTTAAATTATGTATCTAGCTTCTATAAACATCTAGCTAGAGATAGAAAACTCAATGAAAGGCTAGGAGAAAATCCCCTAGAATGGAGCTCCAAACTTATAAGAATAACTGCTTTTATTGAGCAACAATGATCTAACTTACCTAGACTACAACTGCTCATTGATGGCTAGTTAATTCTTGAAACTGATGCTTCATAAGAATTCTGGGGAGTTACTTTGAAAGAACAAAAGGACAACATTATCTAGATATGTAGGGTATGCCTTAGGAAAATTCAATGATGCCCAGAAGAATTATCATAGTACACATAAAGAACTTCTAACCATAATCAAAGGTATAGATAAATTTAGCCTATTTTTGAAAAATGCACATTTTATAATTAGAAGTGATTTAAAGCATTTTGATAAGTATTAAGTATAAATGCCTTGAATAAGGTAGCCCATACTAGGTTGATCTGTTGGGCCTTGTTTCTTGCTAATTTTGACTTTTCTATAGAGTTTATTCATGACAAGAATAATAGTCTTGTGGATTTCCTAACCAAAGAGTTTCAACTCTCTATTTACTAATCTCTGCTCTTCTTTGTAGACATATTAGTAGAAGAGGGATGGACCTCAAATCCTCCAATATACTTCGGTTCTATGGTAGGAAGGAAAGATACATGGTAATAATTACTTAAAAGACTCTCCAAGAAAGGTGGAAATAGAGTTTTTATTGGTTCATCTAGTATCTTTAGATAGCTACATTAACAACTAGGATTTTTATTGAATCCATTATCCCAAGACTTGGTGGCTCTTTTCATAATTCAAATTTGGATCCAGATGTATGTGGAAATCCACAATCTCTATTTTGAAGCCTCCCCTGAACACATACTTAATTGGCCTCATTATCAGATGTAATCCTTAGATGTAACCTAATGATCTATTCTAGTCTTGGTGGAAAAAATATAATCACTCCCCCAACCATTTCCATGAATCATATCTAACTTAAATTTTTAACCACCATAATGAGTTTAATAGAGACTACCTATATTATGGAAATATTCAAGCAAGAACCTTGTATATTGGTTAATTTAGTGAAAGACCTTCTTATTTCTTAGTTTCTTGCATTAAAAGAAGATTGGATTGGACAATTTCATGAAGATATTCTTTCTACCAAGATATTTATACCTCTAATAATTTTGACATCCCACAACATTACTCAATGCATCATCTTAATCCTGGAACTCTCAACCTAAAGATGCTAGACCCCCGTGTTGCTACTATAGATAGAGATGGAGGACATGGAACCCTCACATACCTTTGTGGTAGACCTAAAACTCCATCCAACTCAAGAATTTTGGATTCTCCTTTAGTTGATGATGAGGTAGGATCCCACAATAACTATTATTCTCCTAGTGATGCTTAAAACATCATGATTATGTCTACCATTATGTAAATTATTGTACCATAAAGTAGCTCTATAGTAAAAGTAGACTACATTGTTATGATAAGGTGTAGTACATCCTTATCTAGTGGTTTGAGTTGTCATCCATTAAGTTAGTGCTTGTTGTGTTAGATGACACTAAGAAGTGTCTAGAGGCCTTAGCCTCAACTATAAACATAGACCAAAGCAAAACTAAGAGCATCGAAAAAACTAGATCCAAAGAGCTGCTCATAGTGCATTTGAAGCATTCTTCTCCCAAGCATCCCTTAGTTGCTTCTTTGCTTGTTTCTTTGGCCTAGTTCCAGTGTGAATAATATGAGCTTTGAAGTCTTTGCTTATCTCGTAGTATTGTTCTTATGCCTTTGCTATTATTAAACTTTGAGTAGTAAGGTTGTAAAGTGAAGTGAGCAATCTGGGCAAGAGTTGGTATAGTTTCTTTATGCTTTCTACACATCTTCTGTGTGTTAAACCTAATATAATTTTCTTCTATAGGTTCTCATAAGTGAGATGGGATTATGTTCCATTTGTAATGGATATTTGGGCACTTGAGTCTATAAGTACATCTACAGGATATGGTTTATAATTTTCTAGCTTAATAGAAAATGTAAAAATATTTAAAGTGTCTTACCTAAAAGTTAGCATTTATTTTTAGTATAGGCATGACTTGAGTTTCTTCTTGATATTGCTATTGTTGGTAAGTTTCTTCTATCCATTCAAGTTCATTAATTTCTTTGTAGTGATTTTTATGAACTTGCGAAGTTGTTCAATCTGTTGAATCCTCAGGAGTGAATCATTTAATGGTGGAGGCTTAAATTGTTGTGATGATGGCTCTTTTCATTCTTCTTCATATCCCTCTTCTTTAAGGACTTCTTTAGCCCATGTTTTGGTTGTTGGTTGAGGTTGAGACTCTAGGTATTTGAATCATCTTTCTTCTATCAAAAGCCTTTGTTCTTCTAGCTCTTGGTTCTTTTCAATTATCTTTCACCTTAGGGATACAATTTTATTAATTTCACTAATAGGAATCTTATTTAAATGTTTTTTCTAGTTTTTCTAACTATTTCTTGATCATTTTGTATCCAGGATCACATTCTACGAGGTCTAACGATTCTACAATGGATAATGGGATAGAGATAGGTCTTTGATATCGATCTTGTTGGTCTCTTCAATTCATTGAGTAGATGTGGTCTCTTAGGTTCATTGAGTAGATGTAATAAGCATCCTCATCACTACTTTCCCCCCATCAAAAGTGGATGTCTCTTGGTCGTAATCAAAGTTTGTGATAGCATAATTTGAGTATTTTCTAGACTCTATGAGAATATCCCCTAGTTTGAAGGCAATGTTTTCATTGAAAACATAATCATCATATTGTTCAAAAAAAATTATAATGTTCAATGAAATTAACCTTTTGGGGATGTTTATTCTTTTTTGGATAGTCATGAGCAAAGTGAGGGCCTTGAAAAAGATAACACTTAACTTTGTTTTTATGAAGCTTGCTATGGCTACGTTTAAACATGCCTCTAAATACTTGTTTCAGTTTATCATCATTCAAGTATTTTTGTCTCCATTGTTTATAAGATTTAGTAGATTTTTTGTGACATCGTCTTTGTTGGCAACATTGAGATCCTTTTGGTTCACTATAATCTTCATGGCAGATCTCATTACAAAAAAAATGACCCATTTTATTATTGATTTGTTTCATTCATTTCTAGGCCTTCATGTCATGGCAGATGTTCCTATTAACACCTTCGAGAAATTATCTAATGGAATTGAAACTCATATCTTCTAAGGATTTATCTTGTTGCTAGAGCTCATCATGATACTTATCATAGAATGGTGGTGGCATAGCTCCTAAGAGATGTTCGTTAGCATATATTCAATTCCATTATATAGTGGTGGAACCACCAAAGCCATAACTCATCTTAAGGGATCTGACAATTTTTATATCTCTAGTAACAAAGGCATTTGACTATGACAACACCCTCCCATGTGTCTTACTTAATAAAATTGATTATTAATTGATATGGCTTTTGAACCTTATGATTATGCCATGGTCATTATGTTTATGTCGAAATAGCTATTCTGGTTAATTCAACTGATTATCTTCTGTGGTGGAGATATGGCCAACAATCATGATCAAGTTAGTTTAGCTTATTATTATTTATTTACTACAAACACTTTTTATTTTGTAATTGGTTGTCCAACATTATCCAGGTGAAAAATGATGGTTCGTATAATGCCTTTAAATTCATGATGGTCCATATAATGTTCATAAAAATGATGGTTTGTATAAGGCCTTTAAATCTATGATTTGTGACTAGTGGTTGAATATGAATCTCAGATAAATGAGTGGTTGGATTTGCAAATAGAGCTATAGCTCATTTATATAGCTTATTAGTATGATCATTTTAACATCTCTGACTAAGCTAAACATGAAGCTCAACTAGATTGGTGAACTGAATTGTAACCAGAGTTAGAATATGTCATAATTTGTAATTGAAAGTAGGTCCTCACCAAAATTACATTTTACATTCATGCAACCTTTCATGTACACTTCAAGATGTGCAATTTATTTAATTAGATTTTTTGATATATATTATAGATGCAAAATAATGAAGCAGAAAAAGTAAGTTAATAACTAAGAATGATATCATTGATGTGTTGGCGACCGTTTGGGACGTGACCACCAATGAGTGTCCTCGAACAGGATTTAGGTGCTTGGTGGTCTCTGGCAACACCAAGGCCAAGATACCTCCAAATAGACTCAGTAGTTAATGTGAGTATGTATGTGTGTTGTTGCAGCGTGTGGTTGTGAAAAATAAAAATATTGTGTTGTGTGTAGAATACAAATGACTTATCTTAAAGAGATTCAACCAACTTTGCCAAGGACTGTGAGTTTTTGAGAGTTCTTATTTTGTTCAATTGCCTAGTCTATGCGGTCCTTATAATACCTACTTGTAACAAATAAAATTTTGTAAAAAAATTTGAGTAAAACTTCGTGAATCTACTTCTAATTTTCCCCAGAGAGAGAGATAGTTCCACAAGAAAACTAGAAATAGAGCAAAATTCAATGGAAATAGACAGAAAAGAAAGTAGATTTGTGTAGATCTCAAATATTTAAACAAGGTAAAATGACACGAGTAAACACTTCAAAATAAAGCTATCCCAAATTCAATAACTATGAATTGTTCAAACTGCCAAGGCTCAAATAAGCAATTTCTTTAAGAAAATCCTACTATGTTACCAAAAAATTGCTCGTAAACTATCATGTACGAGACTCCATTTTTGCTAGATAATGGACGTCAACAATTGCATTCAATAGAACCTTCAAAAGACTTGACAATTTCTGATTGAAATACCATGAAGATTCACTTTAAAGATAAAATAAAGCTATGATGGTCCCATCAAAATACCAAAGATTTTCTGAACCCTCTTGACTATTGAATCATTCAACGACATGACTACAAGCAAAGGCTCTCTTACAACAATCTCAATAGCAATTCTTATACATTGCACAATAGTCAAATTCACTATTAAAATGCTCTTAAGGCTTTTAAACACAAGTGCTTCTATGGCAAAATTTTAATAGAAATCTTCTATTATGCAACAAGAACAATAAGAGCAATCTAAAAATCCCAAAATTACTTGCCAAGGATGATACTATCTAAACCACTGGCTAAAGAATTTAAACAAAATAAAAAATAAAAAACATAACTCATAGGACCATGACAAAGAGGCTGAAATCTTTTCTTTAGCAAGTCATCTTACAAGCAATCTTTCACACTTTCTTCTTTACAAATGCTCTTCTCCCAAGACCCAAAGTGTGTCTCCAAGTGAGAGCCCAAGTGCTAGTTAGTAGTCTTCCAAAGTATGATCCCAATGTCTTCTCCCAAAGTGTTATATATTTTTCTTATCCCTGAAGCCTTTTTATAGGGTTCAAAAGGTAGTTACATACTCAAAAATATCTTAGCTAACTTCTCTCCCAAGTAACTTGCCCAACTAGTTAGGAAATATTAACTTAGGAAGTGAGGAAGTTAGGAGAAATATTGCAAATATTGCTTTTGTGAATAATGAAAATAAATCCAATAGCTCCATATAATTGTTATTTTCATTTTTACTTGTTTAGAATTTTTATGTTTTGAATACTATTGAAGCCCTAGTAATTTTATGAACAAGGTGATGGTAAAAAGATCATATAATATCCACCTTGGTGTAGATGTTGGTGGTAGCTAATCTGTGTAAATTTATATAAATAATTTATCTGCACTTGCAATCGTGTAAAATTTGCTGNTGCACTTGCACTCGTGTAAAATTTGCTGGAAACAGAAATTTAAATCCGGTGATGG
This sequence comes from Gnetum montanum, assembly GCA_015680685.1. Taxonomy (NCBI): domain Eukaryota; kingdom Viridiplantae; phylum Streptophyta; class Gnetopsida; order Gnetales; family Gnetaceae; genus Gnetum; species Gnetum montanum. The sequence continues at coordinate 67,965 of MNCI01024528.1, read as the reverse complement.
CTTAAAATATGAGGTCCGAATGTGAAGGTGCCAGGCCTGGAACTGCCAGCAAATAGTTCCAAATTATCGTGCCCTGTCAAAATCGTTATCAACTACCACCACGGAAGAAGGCTCTACCACTGCATCCGGTGTCATTGTCATGTGGTGTTTAGTTGCTGGAGAGCCAACGGTGTGGGCACGTCTGCAATCACCATCTATCTCTAGCAGAGAATAGACACCTTCCTTGTCCTTGAAAGTGCTGTAGGCAAAGACGACGAGTAGAGATGACCATACAAGAACAACCTTGGTTTTGCTAAGGCACAATTTTTGGTTTTCGAACACATTTACAGGCATTTTTGTTTTTGCTGCAGCATTTTTTGCATATTATCGCCCACAACCGTAGGCACAGGCGCAAGAACTGTAGAGGAGCCAATCTATACCTCTGGCTCACTTTCCTACACTACTGGTGCACACAGTCATGGCTGCCAATGCGGCACTTGGGGCATCGGAATGCCAGCAACGCGGTAAGCACGACGACATTCACGGCATCGGTGATGTTGCTGCCATGCATTATTATCTGCAACATAGTTGCCGCCATGTACTGCCACACAATGTAACGGCTGATGTTACCTTTTCTTGAAACCTGCTTGCACATTCATAAATGGGTGTTGCGTCCACCACTTACGTTTCAGCCCTATTTCGCTTATCAGACTTTGCTGCAATCTTCTGGCCTGTTACTTTTCAAAACCTATTAAACTGCCTACTATTACATGTCCTGGTGGTCGAATTAGGGTTCACAAATGTTATGGTTACAGACTCATCATTTATCAGTATGTCAAAACGGAGAAACTGAACCTTGTGTGGCAAGCATTTAATGAAATTCCCAAGCAAAATGTGAGGTTATCCTGGCAGCTCTTAACTGTTGGCGACCGTTTGGGACGCGACTGCCAACGAGTGTCCTCGAACAGGATTTAGGTGCCTGCTGGTCTCTGGCAACACCAAGGCCCAAATACCTCCAAATAACTCAGTAGTTAATGTGAGTATGTGTGTGTGCTGTT
>MNCI01024528.1:49033-65228 GCA_015680685.1 Gnetum montanum | reverse complement strand
CGGAAGGAAGAAGCCCTGTTTTAGCGATGAAATAACTGCAAAATTTTTTTTTTGAAGTTGCAGGGATGAACCAGAAACGCGCCTGCTCGTTGTTTGCCCTTCGCTCTCTGCCTTTTGTCCTCTGGTTTATTATTTTTTGTTTCCTGCAGTGCATTCGTGGATGCGCGGGACAGAACCCCAAAAAACGTAGATTTCGATTTGGGTTTTTGTTTATGCGTCCTGCGTTTGCGTTGGTGCTGCCGTTATTGTCTTCAGCTGCCTCCGTGCACCCGCTGCCTGCGTGTTCTGTTGGAGCCATTTCCTGAATTAACCCTGCCGGAACAGACCCACGAATTCCCAAGAATGGCCAAACAAATCATTAACAGAATCTGTGAACAGGGCTGCGATTTTCTACGGTCATTCAGAGCAAATTAGGGCCGCGATTTTCTGCAAATATTCAGAGCAAATTAGGGCTACGATTTTCTGAAAATTAGGGTCGCGATACATTTGCAAGATAATTTGTATTGTTGGTATGCCTTCATCAGATCCACACCCAGGAATTCCATTTTTTAGTTTGTTGTACCGCGTGAGTGAACCTCCAAACCGTAAACTAAAATATTTGCATCTTTCGAACATATTTTATTTCCTTTGAAAGGTAACGGATGCTTGATGATGTCGCCAATTTTTGCTTCAAAGTTACTTCACATCAAACCTATCATCTCATTAAAATTTTAATTTACTCCACAAAGCTTTAACATGCCCACAACCCTTGAATATAACTTTGATAATTCTTGTAACTCACCAAACTCAAAGCCCTGAATCTTATTGTTCCATAAAATAGCCAAATGCATCAACATTAACATTTTTGTTTTCTCACTGGCAAGCATAGCTTTGCGATTATCATGAAGCACCGTAGCAATAATTTCACTTTTGGTTACCATATGACCATTCATAAGAACCACAACGCCGCTTTCAGAATAAGCATACGGTCTTTCCAGCTTCCAGAAAACGTTTAGCAATCCCAATGCCTAAACTATGCCACTAGGATTATCACATTCGTCTGATAGATGTGCCTCTATTCCTAAGATTATTTATCGCGGTAACAAAGCCTCTTTTCGCTACCGGATTAAATATCGGTATCTCTTTTCATTGGTTTCAATTGAATCTGGCCTACGTGAAAATCAAGACCGATCCTATCTCCATTGATATTTATCGTCAATATGCTTGTGTGACCAAGCCATGTACATTTCCATGGTGACCACTACCGCCGAACCATCTGAGCTCATAAACTGGTTGAATTAAACCCTTTCTAAATGTCCTCCAATAAGCNTTTAGGCCATTTCATGGAATAGGAGTTTCAGTTTGCTTTAAAAAAAATATAAAAAAANCTTTAGTAAATTCAAGAATTATTTTTTTTATATTTTTTTTAAAGCAAACTGAAACCCCTATTCCATGAAATGGCCTAAAATGTGCCAACATGATGTTTGGTTGAAAGTTGTAACAAATTTTGGATGTCTATTTCCAAGCTTGGTGCAACTAGAAATTTTTAAAAAAACATGTAAAAATGAGTCTCCACTTCCACATAAAGGACATTGAGGAAAAACAATTCCCATATGTTGAAGATGAGTGGTGATAAGAAGATCATCATAAATCCACCATAAAAAATGCCAATTTTTGAAAATGTAGGAACTCCAAATATCTTCCATTTTCCTTGTCCAAAAGTGTGGTTATAATTGCATTTTCTAAGACTTATTGAATTTTTTATAAATAAAATTATTTTTGGTAATAATCTTGTATGCAACTTTGAAGTTAAAAGGGAAAAAAATCTACCATCTTTCCAAAAACTATCTAAAAAAGCTTGATGCAAACTATTATCAACTTTAAATATATTCTCAAGATAATAAATTAATTTTTCAAAATCTTTTTTCTCTTTATAGTCAGACTATAGAGGCTAGAAGCCTCCTTCCATGTAATCCATTTATCATGCATACGTAGATAGGAAACTACAGAGATACCAATTTGCTTCAAAGCGATACACATTTAGATGAATGAGTAGCTTAAGCTCCTTTATTAAAAAAAGCCACTATGTGCCAATTTTCTTAAGCATATCTTTTGAAATTATAACATGCTTATAATTCTAATACTTACTAAGCTTGCACCATGTATTCCAAATTTTTTTAAGAATTCGAAAACTAAGAATACAAATCATATGAGAAAAAAGAAGATAGTGAAAAAAATTATTAAAGACTAACTATTTTTATGTTTAGATTTTCCTTGGATAAGTCTATTTTTTAAAAGGAACATCCAAACATCATCCCTAATGCATTTAGCAACCCATTTGATTGAGAGAGAAACACCATAGTTATAATGAGTAATAAGACTAAATCTTCCCTCTTTTTTTCTACTAATACAAATTTATCAAGTAAATCTAGAAATTTTTTTTCTATATTTAAATATACCAAAGAAACCAATTAATAATATTTTTAATATACCAAAGAAATCAATTAATTTTATCATAAAAAGCTTTTGTAGGATCCTAATAACTGAACTAATAAACATGAGTTGTCTAAAGCATTTTTTTAATAACTAAAACTTTGTCAACAAGGGTAGGCTTTTTTCCTTTCCATTTATCAATCTTATTTTCAATTTTTTCAACTACATAATTCCACAAAATATTCAAATTATGCTCAAAAGAAAAAGGTATTCCAACAATTTAAAAGAAAAATATTTTTTCAAGATTTTCCAAGGCTTAAGAGTAACCCATTTATCAATATTACTATTACAATAAATAATATATTTTTTTCTCATTAATATGAGATCTAGATGACATGCAACAATCCTCCACTTTAGCTAATAGAATATTGATATGTTATAGATAATTTTTAATCATATAATAATTATCATCTTTAAAGTGTATGTTAAGTAGTTGTAGATCTTGATCATCAATTGAAATTTTCTTAATGATATTCTTTTGCAAAACATAATTCAAATTATGTAAAAGAAAGTTTGCTACAATAATAAAAGGATAAGAAACTAGATGACAACCTTAATGAATTAATCATTGAATAGAAAAGGAGGAATTTAATATACAATTTATAGCAACTTGAGCATTATCATCAATTAGCAAGAGTTAGAAAAACTAAATAAAATAATCACTAAATCCCAGTTTACAAAGAAAATAAATAATGAAATTGTATTCCATTCTATCATAAGCTTTACCGTAATCTAACTTAATAAAAGCAATGTCTTAGTTGGTATTAGAAGCTCACTACATTCCCTCACAATCTACAATAACATTAGTAAAGATACATTAATCCTTAACAAAACATACCTACTCATGTATGATGATATCCTTTATAATGTTCTAAATTAGGCAAGTCATGCATATTGCTACAATTTTATAAGTATTACTAAGAAGAGTAATAAACCTTCAATTGCTAGATCTCCATTCTTAGGAAGAAAACAAATCACACCTTTATTAATATTATTACTAAAAGAAAAAAAATTTAGTAGCTTCTTGAAAAACATGAAAAAGAGCATCTCCAACAATGTCCCAATTCTTGTTGAAAAAATTCAATTGGAAAATCATCAAATTATGGAGCTTTACCATATGCTAAACTAAATTAAAGTTACCACTTGATTTCTTTCACTATAATTTCTACTTTAAGAATGCTTCATTGCACTTCTATTATAAGATGAAAAATATGTATACTAGAGGCCTCAAAGGTTTCCTTGCTAAAACCTTTAAAAGAAAAAATGTTTGCTAAAAAAATATTAATAGTCTCAAGATCTACAATGATGGACTTATTGTAATATTTGTTCAATAGATCCTATGAGTCCTTGAACATAATAAAACTTCAATTTGAGTTCTAGTTTAGTTACTTGACCATTTTGTTTGAGAAATTTAAAAAGCTTCTTACAAGGTTTATCTTCAATTTTCAACTAAGATATGCAACTTTTTGTAAGAGCACTTTTAGCTTTAAAAGCATTCTAACATTATTTAGCATAATGAACTTTAGCCAAGATTGTTTGAGTTTTGGAATCAAAGGAAGTTTTGGTTTCAAAGAATTTACATTTATTTAAAAATTTCTACAAGCACTTCTTCTACTTGATGCTTTTGCTTAGCAAATTACTTTCTAAACCATTTGCATAATCTTTAACTCTACAAGCAGTTCATTACCACTAATTAATCCAATGAATATTTCTAGTAGGTTTTATCCTATATTTTTCTAAGACTTAAAAGCATTTTCCCAATAGGCCTTGCGAACATATTAGCATTCATGCAAAAAGCTCCTGCTTTTGTAGGGAAGAGTTAATTCTAGAGAGACAAATACTAATAGGAAAATAGTCTAATAAAGGAACATCTACATGCACTTCTACATTACTTGTAGGCTTCTAAGAAAATATCAAAGCTATATAATTTATCAAGCCAATAATAAACCCAATCATTTCCTTAATGATAATTGCATTAAGTATAACTCTTCTTATTTGAATGGTATGAGAATAAAGAATTAGCATTAGAAAGAAAATATTTATTAAAAGAAAATCTAGAGATAAATGTTAGTTTGAAAGGTACTCTTTGATAATCTTTATTTGGAACCTATAAAAAGAGCTCCAAACATTCTATGATAAAAATAGTATTGATATGTAAAAGTAGAGGTTGTTGTCCTGAATTTTTTAGGATCAACATTTGTCTCATAATCCATATCACTAATCGCTAAAAAAACATTGTTTGATGAGAAAGAATTTTAAATATTAATAGTAGTAAAGAGAGAATGAGATATCTTATGGGTTCTTGAATTGAAATCATCATCTGTAGGCCTCTTCTTTTTGTGTTGCATTAAGTAAAATCCTCCTACATTAACACTTTTATTGTTAGTCCCTGCTAAAAGTTTTTTTCTCTAAAGAAGAATTCCCTTTAGATATAGAGAATTTGATAACACCTTAAAATTTAAAAAGATTAGTAAAAGGTTAAGAACATGTTGAAAAAGGTTTCATTTATGCCTATTGAAAATTACCATTATCTTTATTTTCTAAAAAATGTTGTTTCTTTTCCTAAGGAACACCTTTTTTTTTATTAAGAAGAGGATAAATCCCAGTAACATGGCATTCACAACAACAATATTTGAAACATCTTCATAAATTATAATATGTAATTTTCTGGGAAAAACATTAATTACCAACCTTTAAGTTTTAATTCGGTCTTCCTTTCTTGTAAATATAGGTACATCATAAGACATATAGTCAAATTAGAATTTATAACTCAACATTCCTTTTTAGAATTAGACACATAGCTTGGATGTTTCAAATTAAGAGTCTCACCATTAAGCAAACACCTCATTGTTAAACCAAAACTAGATGACTATATATATCCTTGACATTTTGTTAACACAAAATTTTCATAGAAATTAAGCATAATATAGAAGTGTGTTACATAAACATACTCATGGCAATAATGAGATATTAGTGTAGTGGTAAGACTTTTTATTTAGAAACTCCAAGTTATGGGTTTGATTTTAGTGGGTAATACTCATCATCATTATCATTATCATCTTAGGTTTTTCTAAAGAAAATGGGGTTAGTTACATGAGTTCTTTTTTGTTGTTTTGCTCTATAAATAGCTAGATCCTTGTTTATTTGTAGCTTCTTCAAATAGTCTTTAATAACTTTTTTCCATGTCTTATTTGGTCTTCCTTTTGATGGCTTTGTTGGAAAAGTGATGTACCAACCTTTATTTATAAAATCATTGGTGAAACTTCTTTGTACATGTCTAAACCATCTAAGCTACCATTCTTATAGCTTATTTGAAATAGAAGCCACTCCAAGACATTCTATGATGTATGTATTATGTAGTTTATCTCTTTTAGTAACAATTAACATTCGTCAAAGCATATGCATTTTTGCCATGCTAATTTATTATTCATGCCTCTTTTGTACTACCAAACATTTAGCACCAAAGAAGATAGTATGCCTAATTACTTTCATGTAAAATTTCCCTTTAATTTTATTAGTATTCTTATATCACATAGAACACCAATAACCCATCTCCATTTTGGCTATCCTACCTCAATTCTATTTTCTGACATCTTTATCAATTTCACCATCTGATTGGAGGATTGATCCTAGGTAGTAAAACTATTTGCAGTGAGAGATTTTTTCCCTTGAATTGTTAATTCTATTTCAATATTATTTATTTTGTTATTAAAATTGCATCCTATATATTCTATCTTACTTCTACTAATTTTTAAGCCTTTTGATTCTAGAGTATGTCTCTAGTTCTCCATTTTAGCAACAATATTTTCTAGAGTTGTGTCTACCAATATAATATCATCTGCAAATAGCATACACTAAGGGATTTCATCTTGTATGTTCTTTGTTAGTTCATCCATAATAATGAAAATAAGTATGGGATAAGTATAGACCATTGATGTTTTTTCTTGTAGCTCCTTCATACATGTCTTGAATAGCTTTAATATATTTATCAAAGATGTTTTTTCTTAGTAAGACCCACCAAATAATATCTCTAGGTACTTTATCATATGCTTTTTCCAAGTCAATAAAGATCATATGTAGACTTTTTCTATGTTTTCTGAATTTCAACATTAATTGTTATATAAAAAGAATAGCCTCTATAGTAGATCTCCTTGGCATAAATTCAAAGTGATTTTTTGATACTATTGATTCAAGTTTGAGATGCTACTCTATGACTCTCTCCCAAAGCTTCACAATATGTATCATTAGCTTGATCCCTATATAGTTTACATAATTTTGTACATCTCTTTTATTTTTGTAAATGGGAACAATAAAGCTTTTTATTCAATTGTTGGGCATTTCTCTATCCTTCAAAATTTTGTTAAATAATTGTGTTAGCCAAGAAACTCTTGCATCTCCCAATGCTTTCCAAGCTTCCATAGGAATGTTATCTAGTCTAATAGCTTTTTCAGTTTTTATCTTTAATAAACCAAAATTTAGTTCTTCTTCTTAGATGTCTTTTCTTGGGAATTCTTTATTTAATAATTCTTGAACATAATTTTGCCACCAATCTAAAATTTCATTATCTTTTACCAAAATTCTTACATTATCTTTCTTGATGAATTTAACATGATCAATGTTCTTACATTTCTTGTCATGATTTTTACTAATTTTGAAATAGAGTTTTCTCCTTTCTTTGTTAATAATTTTTCATAAATGTTATTCCAAGCATTATGTTTAGCTTTGGCTACAGCTATGGTTGCCTCCTTCTTTGCCATTTTTTATAGCGGTTTGTTTTCTTAACTACCACTTTGTTGCCATTGCTAAAGCATTTTTCTTATTTTGGATAGCATGTTGCACTTCATCACTTCACCACCATGTCTTCTTTTGGATGTATTTTTTGCCTTTTGTTTAATCCAAAATGCCCTTTTTAATTTTTTGATAGCAACTTTCTATTTGGCTTTTAATTAAATTTCCAAAGAAATCCCAATTCCATGTGCATTTATGAAGCAATTGTTCTCTAAATAAGGTGAAGTTATCTTCTTTCAAATTTTACCATTTCATGCATTTAGTCCTATTTCTTATACTACCTTTAAAGCTTTTTATACCTAAATCCATGACCATTAGTCAATGTTAAATTTCAAGGCATTCTCTAGGTATGACTGTATAGTCTTTGCACAAAGTTTAGTCTCTCTTGCACAGTGAAAAATAATTAATTTTTGTTTTATCCATACTGATCTTGTATGTAATTAATTGTTTCATCCTCTTCTTGAAACAAGTATTTCCAATTATAAGGTCAGAGGCACTTGTAAATTATAGTAGTGAATATTCTGCATCATTGTGCTCTTCAAATCCTTATCCTCCATGAATTTTATCGTATCCCATTTTCATAGATTCAACATAATCATAAAAATATCCTCTAATAAATATGCTTTCTTTTTGAGGAATTTCTTGAAGCACTTAATCCTAGAATCACAAAAATTTTGCTTAATTAAATTTTCTAGGCCAATATGTGGAGCATATACGATGATGACGTTGATGATCTCATTTCCAAGAATAAGTTTGATGCCCATGATTTGATTATAATGGTGAAATACTTGTACCACTTTATCTTTGACAAAGTGATCAATGATAATGTCCACTTCATTTTAGTGATTTTCTTTTCCTAAGTAGAATATTTTGTATTCTTGGCCTAAACCTTTAGCTTTCTCCCCTTTTCATCAGTAATTTTATGGTTGTTGGCAGATTCTTTGTCTTTTTATGGCATTGGTAATTTCAAAGGTTGTTTTATTGAGCATGTCAATGTTTCAAGTTGTCACTTGAAATTTATTTCATTAGAATTTCTTTTTTATCCATACCCATTCCTAATGTGAGAACCCTTGTCTACTTTTCATAACATTTGGACATTGATGTTACGCGTCATTTCTAGAGGATGCTCTAGAAAGCCCTTTCCCATTTTTCACATCAACCCAACCATGTGACTACTATGCATCACTTTTAAGGAATGCCCTAGCATTTGCAAAATATAAAAAGAAAAACTCATTTATGAGATTTGAAAAGGTTTTATAACTAGTTATTAACCTAACGCTAGCCCTCCTTCTTTCATATTAAGGCTTGGAACTAGTATTGGTGGAGTTCTAGTGGGTAATACTGAGTTATAAAATTATAATTGGACTAAATTTCTTGGAGGTTCAAATTGAGAAAAATTATTTAGGTTTCAACACCCTTCCACTTGTGCCCCTCTATCTTTATCCTTGTCTAGATCCGAGTTCCAAATCTATCCTTGTCTAGATCTAAATCCACCAAAAATATGATTGATGTGAGAGTCCTTTTTGGCATGAGGAGGCTTGGATGCTGGTTAGTAGATAGAGCCCTTCAAGCCATGTTCATTGGTGGCTAGTTTAATGTGCCATTTCAACTATCACTGTGAGCCATGGATTTCTTGTTGTTTGTACCTTTTCTTTATTAGTGTAATGATAATCTTTTTCGCTAAGTTTCCTAATGATTCTTCTTCCATCTCTATCTCCTTTTCTAGTTCCTTCAAGTTTTTCAAGTTCAAGAATACTTGCATGCATGTTCCTTTCCATTCTTTACCTTATGCCATGATTTGGATGTCCTTTTTGCACTTTCTTTGGTCCTAGGATTTATCATTGGATGTCATAGCACAACCCTAGATGAACCCTTAAAATTGTTATATGTGTTAGTAACTTAATACCTTTTAAGTTTTCTATTAGCCAAGTGAGGAGCTTACTATGAAAGATCCTAAGGACATCTCCTCCCCCTATGCTGTAGCTTAAAGCTCCTTAACTAGGGTTGTAATGAGTCATGTTGGTAGGTTCACTACTTCTAAAGCCTCACTTAGCCAAAAACAACAAAGTAACCTAAAATAAAAGCTAACAAGGTAGGAGGAATTACTATCTAGGATCAAGCATTATATAAGTTGCTGCACCACTTCTAGCCAAATGTTTGGTAGCTTAGCCTTGCAATAAGCTCCTTGCTGCTTCAACAGGGTTGCTACATTTCCCAAGGATCATGAAATGGGCATAAATCCATATAATTCTCATCATGATACCACTATTCCTATTAGTTGTAATTCTTTTTCCTTGGCAATGAGCTTGGTAGAAAGTCAAATCTGATCCCCATAAACTTCAAAGATGTTGTTGTTTCATGAGTGTACCACCTATACCACCCAATGTCCAAGATAAGCCCTAAGGGTTTCAAAATACTTGGCCCAACCAATGACCACCAAGAACAATAGCCTAATAATCTTCATAACTCCTTGTGAGTCATAGTCTTATGCTAAAAGGTTTGATGTACCTTGATGGTTGTCGTAGCTCTATTGCTCTTGGTCATGTAGTTATGAAAGTAAGAGAGGCTATAGATCACGATGTTATATGGGTTGCATGATTCATGTGAATTGAACATGTACATGTTGCTTTTAATTCAAAGCATCCAAGTCACTTCTCCCCATAATGCTAATTCTTACATTCATTGGCTTGTAATTTGTACAATATCAACCCATGTCTAACACTCATGCTTATGTACTCTAGTATACTATTTAATGATATGCCAAATTACAATCATGTGTGGACACTTATTAAACTCATCTCTTACTCCTATTTTCATAGTACATACCTATAGGCCAGCTAAGATCCCCTTGTTTGAAGTTTTTCCTATATCAACATAGCCTTATGTATAATTAGCCATATGAAAAACTTGACCTTGGATTAGTACATTAGCCTCCAAATGAGTTTTCACCCTTTCTAGACCTCATAGGTGGATTTCACCCTAGCACCAATCCTTTTCTTAACTAGAAGGAGGCCTTAGCTTGAAGATATTCTCATATATGCAGGTCAAATTTCTTGCAACTTATCTAGCGGGGGAGGTGGTGGTGGGGTGCAATATATCATTTATGATGTAGTTACAAATTTAGCCAAGGCCTCCACTTTCAAGAAAGATGATGACTATGGGTTCCATGTCTGCTAACATTTTTTCAATTTTGATCCTATAGGAAAGGTGTTTCATCCATGCCCTACATTCATCAAATGACCATTCATCAATAGACAAAAGAAAACTTCATCCTTTTAAAATCATCTTGCATAGTTCAAAAGTGTGCTTCCACCTATTCTTGATTAATCCTTATAGATGTTACATCATTCCGTCCCCTAGTTTTTCCATTCTTTGCCACATCTCCCTGGTTAGTTTCTTATCCAAGATGAGTGCTTACACCCATGGATCTCAAGCCATGTTCCCTTGCTTCCATTGACACTACACATCTATTCTAACCCATCAAGTAAAATCTCTTGTATTCCTCATTCTCCTCTCATAAGAAGTTTCAAATAATCTAATTGATCTATTTACAAATACTAATTAAAGGATGTAAAACCATAGAGGTGTAGACAGGGATAGCCAAGTGCACCAATTTGACTAGTGTAATTTTCTTCCAAGACAATAACATTTTTTGAAGATTTTTAAGAATCTTTTCCCATAGTTGTTATCATTTGCATCCAAAGAATAGAGATTACCCTAAATAGATAGATGGAAGGTACCCAATCTAGTACCTTAGCAGCTACAAGATTTAGTTTAGGTGATTTGATGTGCAACCCACCTAGAATAGTTTAATGTTATGGTAATTGCCCTCTAATCCAGTGGCTCTTGTAAAAACATGTAGTGCCTTCTAAATCTATGCTTCTAGCATCGAAGCCTTAGAGAAAAGCATCATTTCATCTACATATTTGAGGGTTTGGGTACCCCATGAGAAAGAGGATTCTAAACCCATTGATTTAAGACATTTGCATAGATTTTTAGCCACAATAGCAAACAAATAAAGGAACAAAGTGTTTCATTTCCTCAACATCTAAAAGGATGGAGCTTAGAGGAAAGAACATCTTTTATACTAGCCTAGTACTAATTGGTATGAAGAATGAAGCAAATTAGCCTACAAAAGATTTCAGGATATCTAAGCATTTGAAATATTTAGAGGAGAGTAAACCAGTGAACTTTATCATATGCCTTTGGTAGGTTGAACTTAATTAAGCAAATTTCTTTCTTCTAAACCATGGTCCAATGGAGGCATTATGCACCGCAATCATAGTATTTGTGATCTATCTTCTAGGGATGAATCCTAATTAGATATCTCTAATAATATTGGGAAGAAAGGGTTGGAGGTGTTAAACCAACTTTTTATAAATGAACTTATAAGAGTAATTATTAAGGCTAATAAGCTTGTAGTCCATGGTAGAATCCACTTGGTCCTTCTTACAAAGTAGGACAATTATTGTATTATTCCACAATTTGGGAAAGATGCCTTCTACTAGGTAAAATAACATGATTTCCTCCATGTGTACTCCCAAGATGTCCCAATATTTCTTCCAAAATTTGAAATTCATTTTATTTGAGCCTAAGGATTTATTCAATAGTGTAGAGAGGATTACTTGTAGATTTCTTTCCTAGTAAAAGAGGCTGAGAGAGTTGTGCTATTAACATCATATAGGTTTTTAGAAATTAAATCCTCTAAATTATGTATGACCACCTGGGGACTTACTTGGTAGAGATCATGTAGGAAGTTGGTTTTCAAGTCAAGATATTCCTAGATTAATCATGAAAATAAGATGTATTTTCCCTTAGTGCATCACCTATTTGTAAGCATGTGGAAGAAGATAGTGTTCTAGTCCTTGACCTAGAGCTAGTGCACCTTCACTCTCTACCTCTAGTAAATCTCCTCTTCTTTCATTATTCATCTAACTTTCCTTTATTCTTTGACTAGCTCTATCATGACATGTTCCCATTCCAGGAGATTATCTATCCTCTCTTGCATCTGTCTAGACTTCACTAGTCTCTTCCACTATTAGAAATCATGTTTGACATTTTTTTTACAAGTAAAATTCATGAAACTCTTGTAATTTGTAACAGATTGATTAATATATATGTTTGTTTTCCTAAAAAAAAAATGTGCTCTAGGGACTTCCTAATGTCCTACATATCAAGCTAGAAATTCTTAAATTGAAAAGGGATGAATAGATGTCAACCACTTTTTCATCAACAAATGATTGATTGATGGATTGACCAAAGCCAGGGTAGGGCCTTGCCTATAGGTAGCTCGATCAACCACACATCCTTAGAAAGAAAGAATCTATCTAGTAGTGAGCCCTACCATCCCCTATCTCCATCTAGATGTTTCTAAGTATAGTGGACCAAAGCATAGCTCAATCATGCATCCTACAACTTCCAGCTCATGGAATAAGTCTTTAATGATTCATCCCCTCTTATATTCTGATCTATCCCCATGGATGTAAATTGTCTTAATCACATCCATATATCCAATCTCTATACCTTGTATTTGAAATTGTTCCTTGGTGCCATAACAATTGTGGATTCGTAATCCCTCTTCTTCAATATTAAGGTAATTCTTGTTTTGAATCCTAGTAAATAAAGAAAGATGATTTCTCTATAGGTAAGGTAGTCCTCTTCTTCTATCTGTTTTCGATATAAAGACTCCATCCCATCTTTGTCTATGAGGCCATTTTAAAGGATTTTATCTTTGGTTCTTGCAACAAAAGGATGTTTGTGTTATTGTGATTCATTAGATCTTTTAAATATTGGACTTTTCCTAATGTCTCGACACTGGCATAGTTCCATGAGTAAATTATCATTAAATTGAAATTGGGCCAGTCACTAGGCCATCATGCTCAATGTACATTTTGGTGATCACTTATTGCTCCTTCCTCTTCTAACTATGAATCATACTATTTAGTTTGAGTTGTCATCCATGTGTGATCTCTCTTGTATTTAGGTGATGCTTAATCACTTGACTTAATAGTCTTCCTAGCCCAGGTTGTTTAGTTTGTTCCTTCGACAGTGCTAGCCCAACAATTATTGTTAGGATGATGAGTTTTTGCCTCCACCACTTTTACTTCCTTGTTAGCTCCACCTAGGTATGTTGTGCTAGTCCTAATTACAAGTATGTAGGTTCCCCTAATGCCTCTTAGATTGAGTCTTCTTTTTAATGGTCTACTACCCCTCTAAGTTTGTTACCTTAGCATGTGGTTGTCTCAGGGAGCTCCTCATTTCCTTAATAGCCTCATAGATAGCATGGTCCATTCCAGGGTTTTAGTCTTAGTCAACCTTCATCTGATGCTTCTTTTTTTCTACACATAACCTTTTCCTTCTTCTTGACCACCACTTACTTCTATGGCTGCCATGTTATCAGGTTAGACTTCCTTCAACAAGTCCACTAAAGTTTGTTTGGTGACTTTAGTGGTAGATGCATCTCACCTATCTCAATAGTTTAAAAGATGGGGCCCTTACATCTACAAATCATGCAAACATTAAGGTAGTTATCACAAAAGAAATACTAACAAAAGTGCATGTGTGGTCCTTTCAAAATGATGAAAGATTAAACCTCTACTCCTTCTATCATACAAACACATATGCATGTCACCATGCTAGGGAGCCCTTTCATTGTTCAAGGATCAATCATCCACATCTCTTTGAATAGCCACATTATTTGGCATAACACTTCCTTAGACTAGAACTTAATTGATAATGTAGGGAGGTGTAACTAGATTGCTAACCATTTTTGCTAGCATATCCACCATCTAGTTCTAATTATGTGAGGAGGTTCCCAACATCCATTTCTCCACCTACATGATTAGCCTACTAACTTTCCAAGCTAGATTAGCCTTTCTTACCACTATATCTAAAGTTGATTAAAAAAAAAAAAGTATTATATTCCTGCGAATAGCATTCACTTGACCTTCATACCCTTCCAAGCATGACAAACACATAGTTACATGTCATTTAGAGTTGACACTCTTCCACTTAAATGTTTCTACCAATGCTTATTGAAAGTGCTACTCTTACATCTAGAGCACCTTAGCTAAGATCATCAATTCGGGACCTTTGGGCCAAGAAAAGTCTCAATGTATTTGTTTGCATCTAGCTCTAACATCTTCTCATTAGGCCATCACTTTATTAACAATGCCTTCACAAAGGATTTGTTAGGGGCCTCCATGGACTTGATCCAACTCGCATTGTTCACCAACTTTAATACCCTCTAGTTATACCTCCTTTGTTGCATCACATGAAACCTTAATCTTTCTTCTACTTCACACCACAACCATCTCTCATGACTATTGTATACTTATGATCCTTATTAATATATTCATTATATTTTTTATTTAATATTTTTGTTACAAAATGTAACATATAAATCATATTTTTTAAATATAATTTAATATTTCTTATAAGAATAGAAATTAAAAGTTATATTTCATAAATAAACGTTTTAATTAAAAATGACAATATATTTAAAATTATATTATTTTAAAATGTAATTTTTAATTTTAAAATAAATGATTTTTTCAAATTGGATTAATATTGTACTTTTTATTAAAGTAAACTTTAATTTATATGTTAATAGAATTATTAAACAATATTTAATTACATTTGTCAAATAATATAACATTAAAATTAATTTTAAAATATAATGCTAAAAATTTAAGATATATTATTTTTACTTTAACATGCGGATTAATAAGTTAATTAAAATTTAATAATATTTATTTTTTCAATATTATTCTAAAAGACATCAAAAAAATTGACTATTTTCAATTATAAGAAAAATAAAATGATTATACTATATTATAAACTACTATGTTATTATTGTGGCATTGATTGTTTTCAAATGCCAACATGGATTAAAAAAATGTAAAATTTCATTGCAAAGTTAACATTTTGTTTACATTTTTATATTGTATTAAAAATTTAACTTTTTTAATATGATTTTACTTTTGTTAGTAATATTAATATTAACTTAAACAACAATTTTAATTCAATATTATATATTTTTATTTAGTTTTAAAAGGATTTTATTATACTCATTTGTCTATTGATAATATCATATTTTTCATAAATATTGATATTTTTGTTTTTCTATTATTTATGTAAATTGGAAATTTTTATTATGTGGAGGAAACAACAAAGGATCTATTGGATAGTTACAAAGCCTGAAGTAAATTGAAAACATCATTAATATAATTCCCCAAAAAAATATATGGTAAATTTAAATATTATTTTGATTATCAAATTTTACATATATATTTGATGAGTAGCAAGTGTACCCTACACCCAAGCATACGAATCACTAGTGTTCACTCAATCATCCAATCGAATTTCATAAGCTTTTGCTCTCTAAGTACATCACTTTCTAGGAGGTGAATGTAATTATTGCAATTGTTGTCTTCTTAGTTCCACTTATAAATTGCAATTGTATGGTTAAGTGTAACTAAGTGCTGGAAACAAAGTAAATTTAATGCATAATTAATCTAATTAATCTAGTAACTAATTAACACTTAACTAATCCTAACATAGGCATCCATTTCCACTTTCTGTACACATCTTGAATACGTTATAGCACCATTGGGTTACCAAGTGTTAAGCACTATTGGGATTACCAAGCATTAAATGTATGCTCAAAGTGATTGTTTTTATGTTTGCTATTTAGCTAATATTAACTGCTTAGTTAAAATTCATTAAAGTAGATTACATGGATATTAAATGCATAAATAAAGCATTAATCAATTCTAAGTGCTACAAGGTTTGATCCAAAAAGCTTATCTTTATTGCTATTCATACTATCGTGCTTAGGTACATCAGTGCTCGAATAAACATCCGTACACTTCTTTGACTCCTATTGTGGACACTCAAAAAATATTCTTACTTTGCAAAAAAAAAAAAAAAAAAA
>MNCI01024528.1:4937-48953 GCA_015680685.1 Gnetum montanum | reverse complement strand
AAAAAAAAAAAAAACAAATTGTAAGAGCTTTGCTATAAACTAATAGAAAGATGGAATGAATTATGCACCCAAGTGTTGTATTTATAGGTAGGCATGCATCCCATGATATTGGATATCTAATAATGCATCATAGGCTCTGATATTAGGGTCTAAGAAGAAAATGATTCATCATACCCCTACAACTAAATGAAAACTTTTCCTTGAGTGAAAAAAAGGAGGAACAAGTTCTCTTACAAAATATTGAAAAGGTATAGGATTATTAACTAACTAACTAACACACAAGCTGACACAAGTGTCCAAGTGTACGGATTTACAATCTTTTACAAAATTTGGTGTTCATGACAATAAAATTGAACACCTTGGTAGAAATTGACATCCAAACCTCTTTGGCAGCTTTGAAGGTGAGGGAGAAGATCAAATGATCTTGAAGTGGTCCTATGAAATGGCATCTACTACTTGTTCTTGGGGTTGTTCAGGCTGTTAAGTTCTTCCCTCTCTAGGCTGCTTGTTCCTCGATTTGCATGGTCTTGCTTCTAGTCCATGCTTCCCTTTTGGTGCCATCTATGATCATAATAGAATCAAGGATTAGCATCTGACATGTACCTTTTAACATATAGGTACCTTGTCTCTCTTGGCCAGTTACAATTGGCTAAGTTGTGATTATGGTAGATTGATTATTTTAGTATTATTTGATTTATGTAGCTACCAGTGTTTGTTGGAAGGGTTTAACCTCGTAAATTGATGATTTTAATGTTATTTCATTAGTTAAACCTTTGTGGAAGCTAGAAATATTTCAAAAAAATTTCTGTCAAAAACTTATGTGGCTTGCATGTGTAGAGCTTGCCTCTAGTAGTGGTAGGACTAAAAAAACAAGGTAAATCGAACAATCAGTTGAAAATTTAGGGCTATGGAAGGTTCTAGGCTCTGAAAATTTTCAACATTAAAGATAATAAAAAAGCAGAAAGTTTTAACACAACTTGAAGTTCTTGGAGAGCTAGAAAAGCCATGAACACGATGAAATGCCTAAAGAGGGTTAAATAATTTACAACAAAAAGAGTTATTCATTAGAGAACAGTGTGAAGGAGCGCATAATTAGATGTCATTGATAGGACACATAAAGGATTTTATTGCAAAAATGCCTCAGGATAAAGAACTTAACTAGCTCAACTAGGAGGTAGGTAAGTGGGTCCTTCCCATGGCAGGCTCATGTCTGTTATGCCCTTGCATGCCTTCAAACTAAGCAGTTCATGGGCCCCATGGTCGATTAATGGTTGTGAAAAGTTAACAACTAAATCCTGTAAGAACCTACCTAAGAATTTTGACACATCAAACTAAGAAATTGAACAAAAATCATGAAAAACCAATAGTGAGGTAAATTATGCGAAGAAGTAGTAGATGAAAGAGAAGGTGGAATGGAGTCCTGAATCATGGTCATATGAAGTTCTTTGTGAATATTATTGTTAAAATGATCCGATAAAGTCCATCCTTAGTCCATATCAAAACCAACCACTTCTAGTGACTTTGCATCGATACTCTAAGACCAATCCACCTCCTCAAGATGTAAGAATGCTCACACAAATCAATCACCATTTCTTAAAGAGAAGAAAAGAGAAGTAAGAAGTGAGAAAGAACCTTAGTTAGAGAGGACCTTCAAGCATGGGTAACATGTCTTTTTAGTTCTATAGCTAGTGCTTATAGCCTATTATTGAGTCTAAGGAATGTGATTTGAATTCCAATAGTTCATTTTTATTTTTTATTTTTTATTTTCAATTTGTGTTTTTATGATTTTTGGATGAGAACCACACCATGCAAATACTTTTAGCTTCCTATTATTGGTTAATAGCAGAATGATGAGAAATCCATGAAAACACACAGACACCTGAGAGGTTAGATAAGTATAGAGAGTATTGAATCCCTTTGAAGTCACATACTTATCAATCAATTTAGTTCTTTCCAAGTTTGGAAGCTACCAAGGTCACAAGTTTGTTAAAAGTTTCATTAAGGAAGGGGCCTCATATTTTCAAAATAAGGAACACCATAGAGTTTGTGGATGGGTGGATAATGTGGACTCCCTACCTATTTTATGAAAAAGAAGCCATGTCTTAGTTATCAATACCAAAATTCAAAGATAGAATACAGACATTAGTAATCAAGCAACATTATAATACAAACTACAATAAATAGCAGCCATAGCTACGCTATGTCCTATTGGCAATAAAGAAAAAATAAGAGAAAATAAACATAAGAAAAATTCAAACCAAATAAAGTAAAATATAGAAGAAATTGTAAAATATGTAAGAAAGAGAAAAATGTACTAATGATGTTGTAAAACAAAAAATGGTGTAAAAAAAATGATATAAAAACAAAAAACTATAAAACAAAAAAAAAAGTGTAAAAACTAAAGAGCCACTTTGTATGATCAAAATGGATGGCCATCTCCCCCATGACTGAGTTGGAAGTAAGAGATCCAAAGTACTGAGTGTGCTTGTCCATCTAAAGAGGTGTTATGGTCACTAGCTCGCTTAGGCTCATGGAAAGGTTTGATTTATTGTATGTTGATCAACAATTTCTTATTTGGACTTTCAAGTTTGTATATTAACATGGCCATAAAAGAAAAATTTTCATAGGTGATGTAAGGCCCTTCCTACAATGTCTAGAATTTAGTTCTTTGTGGCAGATGTGTGGGGTTCTAGTAAAGAACCTTATATCTAGGTTAAAATTTTACTTTCCTTATTTTGAGGTCATGGCATTGCTTGTTGAATGCCTTGTGCAACTCGTTAAATGACAAGGCTACCAATTAGTTCTCATCTAGCAATTTTAGGTTCAATAGTATTTCTTTTTGTGCTAGACTTAAGTCAAGGTTAAGGTCACAAGCTGTTGAAAATGTACAGATCTTAGATTGAATATGAAGAGTTAGAAATTTTTCATACAGGAGCTAATAGGGAGAATAGCCTATAGAAATTTTTCAAGTGAAGTGGTAAGTCCAAAGAGCATTGTTGAGTTTCATGCTCTAGTCTCTCCAATATTTGCTAATTGTTCTTATTAAGATCTTAATGATTTTCCTATTTGTTACCTCTATTTGATTGTTGGCTTGAGGGTGGTAGGGTGTTGTTAATTTATGTTCAACCCTCAAGCGTTGCATGAGATTTCTAAAGGCAGTGCCTATACAGTGAGTAACACTATCAGAAATAAGTGCACATGGCATACCAAACCTATTTGCAACATTTCATTGAACAAATCGAGTAGTTGTAGAAGATGCAAAATTAGTGACAACTACTGCTTCTACCCATTTAGTGCAATAGCTAACAGTGATTATGATGTACGCCTTTCCATTTGACATGGTTGTGATGGGACCCATGAAGTCAATGTCCTAGATGTCAAAGGGTTCCAGTAGTTGGATTCACTACTAAGGTTCCTCCATACAAGTGGACATTCCACCATCATGTTGGTAGCATTAACAATAGTAGATGAATTGATGAGCATCCTTGAAGAGTATTGGCTAATAATACCCTACCATTAGGATCTTATTGGCCATGTGTCTTTCAACATAGTGGTTCCCATAAGCACCTTTGTGAGCATCTTGGAGAATGTGTAGTTGATTAGCATTAGGGACACACTAATGAACTAGGCCATTGAAAAATATCTTATAAAGATGTCCATTGGTCTCCATGAAGTGTTTCACCTGGTGAAGAAACTGTTGTTTCTTCCTATGGGCTAACTCTTGTGGCATCTCCTAAGTGAGAAGATAGGTAAGAATGCCATCATACCAAATAGGCTCATTAGACATTTATTTAGTTATAACACTTGCAAAGAGAAGTCCATGAGAAAATTGATTAGAAAGTGGAATCTCCTTCTCTTTGTTGTCCCATATCAACCAAGTGGTTAGCAACCACATTCTTGATTCCATTTTGATCTACCATTGTGAGATCGAGTTCTTATAAGATCACAAGCCACTATATGATATGGGGGCTCACCATCGGTTTGTTCATTAGGAAACAAATTGCACTATGATATGTGTGCACAAATACATTATACCCAAGCACATAGTGTTTGAATTTCTTCAAGGCATATACCATCATCATCAACTCTTTCTCTGTTGTGGTGTAATTTAGCTATGCACCCACAACGCTTCTACTTGCATAGTGGATATAGTAAGGAAGTTTTTGATTGTCCAACTATGTGAGTATGGATCCCAAGGCATAATTTGATGCATCCATCATGATATGAAATGGTCTGGACCAATTAGGTGCTCATAAAATTGGAATTTCTACAAGCTTCTGCTTAAGTTGCTAGAATGCATTCTCACATTCCTTAGTGTATATGAGTGGAGCATCCTTCTTTGTAAGCTTCACCAATAGTTTGGCAATCTTGGAGAAATTCTCTATGAAGCACCAATAGTAGCCAGTGTGACCAAGGAATGATTGGACATCTTTGATAGTTTTCAGTTGGTGGGTAATTCCTTGGATGACCCTTATTTTCTTAGGGTCCACCTCAATCGTTGCTTGTGATATTCTATGCCTTAGGATAATGCCCTCTTGAACCATCAGATGGCTCTTTGGCTAATTGGGCTGAAGGTTGGTCTCCACACACCTTTTCAGTACTTACTCAAGGCGGTCCAAGGCTTACTCAAATGTAGCACCATCAGTGGAGAAGTCATCCATGAAGACCTCCACCCTGTTACTAATCTACTATTGAAATATGCTTAAGACAAGGCATTGGAAGGTGGCAAGTTCATTACACATGTTGAATGACATCTTTCAATATGCAAGAATTCTTGAAGGACTTGCGAACATGGTTTTGGCCTAACCCTTCGGTTGAATCTAAATTTGGTTATAACCATTATAACCATCTAGAAAGTTGTAAAAGTGATGCCTAGAAATGGTGTCCAACACCTAGTCCACAAATGGCAATGGAAAATGATCTTTATAAGTCGCCATGTTCAACAACCTAAAGTTAATAGAAATCCTCTACTTGCCATCTTTCTTTGGTACTATCACTAGTGGGCTAACCCACTTACTATCCGCAATGGGATAGATAAACCTTGCCTTGAGGAGTTGTTCAATCTCCTCCTTGACAATTTGCTTGAGTTTGGGGTTTAATTGTCACTGCGGCTACTTCTTTGGCTTCATGGAAGAGTCTATATAGATGCAATACTAGCATATCCTAGGATCAATCCTAATGCGTTCAGGATATGAGTAAGAAAAGGCTATTAGCCAATTGTTGAGTACCTTCCATAGCCTCTCTTTTTATTTAGGAGCAAGGTTGGCATTGATTATCACTAGCTTTCCATTATTTAGAAAAGCATATTCCATGCTAGTAGGTAGAGTTTTCAACTCTAGGAGCTCATGTTTAAAGTTCATAGGGATTTTCAACTCTCCACAATAAATGTCATCAGGTTCAATAGAGAGTTAGCAATGGGTTTGCTCCATCTTGTTCATGCTTTCAATAGAGGCACATGTCAAGCTCTTAGTTGGTTCTATGCAAATTGTTGAGCTGCTATTAAGATCAATTGTCAGCCATTGGGGGTCTTCTTGTTTTGTGGTTTTTGTGTACAAGTGCCTTTAAATCTAAGACACATTTGCACATTGTCTACATGCTATGATGGATGTATTTTTTATAGACCATAGTTTCTACACATAGTTGCACGCTGTATCACTATACATGATGCATGGAACTCTCTTCTTATCTATCTTTCTAAATGCATTTTTCTTGGAAGTCTCTAAGGAGATATCTTTGATTCCTAACTATGCATCAAAGATGCTCAACCAAGCCCTTCCAATGATGATTGGAAAGTCCCCCTACAATTATCAACATAGATCATTAGGAAGTCTACAGGATAGGACCACCCACAAATAGTGATAATAATGTTCTCCACTAGCCCCATATGAATAGTGATGGACTAATCTATCAAATTAAGATGAATATTTGTCTTTTTGAGTGGAGCCAAGTTCTAGGATTTGTACATGTCATGAGAAATTAGATTTATGCTAGAACCTTAATCTAGAAGAGCCTTGCAAGGCTCATTTCCAATGATTTGTAGGTAAATAAGGGGACTCCTAGGATCAGATCTTTTCCTAGGTAAGTGGCTAGCCTTAATCCAATCGATTGCCACATGGGTTAACATGATGGTATGCACTTTAGGAGTTGTTTGGTCTAAAGGGGACTCAAAGGATGTTGATGCAGAGGATGGTATGCACATTATGTTAGACTAAGATGTGATTTCATTTCCTATTATTCACATTTTTAAGTATCAGTATTGCCTTATTATATTAGTAGTTATTCAATCTGAACCTATGTGCTTGAATTTGCAGACACAAACTGTTGATTTGACAAAAACAAGAAATAGAAAAGATAGCACTATGAAAATTTTTGGGAGATCAAAGAAAGATGCTTGTTATAGCCATTTAATTGATATAGATGGACTTTCATATGTTGGGTAGGTTATGCATGCGACATTACATTTATGGTGTCCTATGGGTATAATGGCTATATAAATTATTATTACAAGTTAAATTTTCAAATTTTTTAGAGTATTACAAGAGGAGAATCTTACCGTGCTATCATCGATACTATAACTTCAAAAAGTATGTTGCATAATCTCAAAGGAGCAAAGGTTGGTATTGTTGACTATGTGGCTATTGTAGGCATAAAAATGAAGGATACTATATTCATGCTCAATTTAACTTAAAAAAGGTTACAATTAAGGCAAACTATGAACATTGGCTTGTTATAATGGCAATGTAAATTGCATTTGCAAACTTGAAGTTTATAAATTTAAAAAGGTAGGTTTTATAGTATATATATTTTTTAAAAAATAGATTTGATTTAGTTTTAGGACCATTATGTAGAGTGATGTAAGGTTCTTATTTCTTAAGTTGTAAGACCTAGGTTTGAGTCTGGGCACAACCACTCAAAAGAAGGTTACGCTTTTGCTCATTGATTGACCCTTTTAGGACTTTACATTAGTGGGATGAGTATTAAGCCTCTAGGTGATGGTCCTTTAGATTTGGTTGAGTTTATTCAAAAAATTGAGGATATTGCTTAAGTAGTGTGTTTTCTTTTATATTTTATGTATCGACATGAGTACATGCATTAAGAGATTGAGAAATTTATAATTAATCATGCAAACTATAGTTAACATTGAGCAATGCTTATGCTAATTCAAAATTAGATTGGGTTGGTCATTCTTAAAAAATTATACATGCTTAATGATGTGAATAATTGATTAATGATATTTTTTCCATGATGCTTCAAATCATACTACATTTATCAACACTTGCAATTGGTTAATGATATTTTCTCCAAGACAAAATGTTACTTGCTAGTTGAGATATAGTTTCAAAACTATCATTTAGTTGACTATAAAAATTGTTACCTTCTAGTAGAAAAAAATTTGTTTTTCTTATCATTATCTTTTAGTTCCAAAAATTTTGATGAATTGATCAATGACGTTAATGCTTATGTTTCTGAAAAAAAACTCTGTATGTAAGTATATAAGTTCATCATGGTCAAAATCCTCAAATTGGAGACAAGTTTAGCAGTCAACATGGACTAAAAGGCATTTGTTCACAAGTATGGCCCGATCTTGACATGCCAGTTTTAGCACTTACGAGAATGCATCCATACATTATATTTAATCCATATGGTTTTCCTTCAGGATTGACTATTAGAATGATTCTTGAGTCTATTGCTACTAAGGTATGCTTTTTTATATACTATGTCTTACAAAAAAGAATTGCCTTTTTGATAGAACAGAATTATATTTAAATAAGTGCTATATTTAAAACTTTTAGGTATTTGTTGAAAGAAATTAAGTAGCATTTTAAAAATTGGGTTAGTGCAAATTTTCAGTAGATCTCCCGTCAATGTTTAAATTTTAACATTAAAAATTTTATCTTTTTAGCTAGTTAATAACAAAGATTTAACATTCTCTATTAATTTCATTTATTAATTTCATTTATTTAAGGTGTCTTTTATTTCATGAAATGTGAACATTAACCGTTTGAAAAACAACATTGGGAACTGGTGGCATTTGTATCTCATAGTTAAATAAATGTACTGCTAGTTAAAAAATATGGGAGAATTGTGATCTAAATCTGCAAGCATTTTTAAACAAGTTTATGTGGACTTTTGTTTTTTTTTTTTAAAGTTAGTAGTATTGAATGGAAGTACAGGAATAGGGAATGAATTACAGGCATAATGGGAGCATGAATTTTATACAAACACATTCCCACCATCAAAATACACGATATACATTATGAATCACTCCATGATTAGATCTACATGGAGTGCATTATACATTGGCAGAAGAGGACATACGGTCAAAACCAGGATGGTCTGTATTATGATACTTTGTCAGAACAGGACGTATATTCAAAACCAGGATTAAAGAGTATGAGGAAGATGAATAGACAAGTCTTCACCTGCAAAACATCTCTAAGAAACAACAAAAGACAATGAATTTGGATTTTAAAGCTGTTGAAGGTCTGGCTACATTAAAGAATAACCATGATTACAATTCCCTCAACTTCAAGATAATTTTTCAGGCAAATAAGAAACCAAAAGTTGCACGATAACAAATAGATTTTCTTCTTCTCGATCTTTCACTCACCCTAAGTTACATAAGCTGTGAAACATTTGTTGCAATCTTGCAAATTGTTACTCTAATATAACAATTGAATTCAATATTGTCTTTCCTTAAGCTCAGTTTTTGTTCTTTTGACATTTTACTAAAAATAGAATAACTAAAAGGGTTTTTCTTCATAGCAAACAAATATAGAACCAAATAGAGTCACATCTGTGCAATTGTAGAAAAAGAGGAAGACGACTTCAGGAGAATGAAATCTGTTTCCAGTCCAACAGAAAATTGAATAAAGGTTTTTTGTTATTTTAAAATAAAAAACTGCAAATGGAACTTTTCTTTTGCTTCAATAAAGAAGGGATATCTGCTGACAGTTTTACTTTTGGATTCTTTATTTTTCTTATTGACCAAATCAAATGATAATTTCTTTTTAACAATCATTAACTTTGATAGAAAGCAGATAATTTTTTTGTTGATTTTATTTTTGATAATCATTACAACATATATCAATTTAGAATGTTTTTGGTGATTTGGTTTTGGATTTACAATTATTTTTAGGTTGGAATATTTTGAATTTACAATTATTTTTAGGTTGGAATATCCTTACAGTAGAGTCTATTTATTTGTGGGCACCCTAACGATCTGTTGGATGAGTTTAGTTTGTGTTTATCTCAACATTGTATATTGGGAAACAACCTGTGACATGTTATGTTAACAACCAAGATACACCCAATTTGATTTATGAATTCTTTTAGGAACATAGAATGTGCAGGACCTTGGTTCTAGTTTGTATGCATATGGAATGTGAAGATTAGTCTTGTTAAAAAAATATGAAGAGTATTATGTATGTGTGTGTTCAGAGTTTTGAAGATCTTTTTTTTTTTAATTTTAAAGTATTGTAGAGATGATACAAGGATATGTTTAAGCTATCTAAAGGTGGAACCATTTTCAATCTATTTTGCTCATTTCACATGGTACTCATGTTTCTAGAGGCGAATAATATTGGCTCAATCATATAGCTTAAACTCCCAATTTATTTTTTGATAAATCAATGAATTTTCAATTGAGCTAACCACTCCTTAGCAATAAGGATTGTCTAGATTTTAAGATACAAGGACACAATAGCCAAATCATGTAGAACCCCTTTAAGTTATGTTCAAGAAACAATCAACATGCAAGTATCTTCTTAAAATGTATTGGAATATTCAATAATTGCTATTTTTGTTTGATCACAACATTGTCGTAGACTCACTTGTTGCTATGAAAAGAATTAGTAGATCCATCTATTTCACTTGTTTTCAGCACAATATGTTGGCATGCTTGGAGATTGAATTAATGTATCAAACAAAAATAACAACAATAACCAAAGATTAGGAGATTAATGCTCAATCCTTCATTGAAGAGTCTTAATTATGACTCTCAGTTCATTCGTTAGTTTTATCAATTCTCTTTGTTACACTAGTTTCTCAATTTTGGAAAAACAAAACCTTAATAATGTTTTCCTCCTTCATTACCCACATGCTATATATCAAACTTTGTTTTTTGACTTTAAAATATGAATTTTCAAATAATCTTTTTAGATAATCAAAGCTCACCATGTAGTGCACTTTAATCATATAGGTTTGTTACATTGCTAGGCATTGCTACCTGGTAATGGGCTAGTGATGCATATTACTACATATGGATTGTCAACGTAGCTCTTACAAAATTCCATCTTTTTAGATTTTCTGGGTGTATTTACCCAATGATGGCTACAAAGTGGTTTGTCCTAGTTGCTAAAGATTACCACTTTTTGGGAGAGTAGTAAAGCAAGGTCTATCTATTCTACTTGACTCCCACAATTATTCCTCTAATTTTTCTTCTTCATCATCCTAGCCTTGTCCCAAAAAAATGGAGTTTTCTAATAGCTATGCCTCAATTATGACCCTTAATATATATTTGTTACAAATTGTAAATGCATTGCACTGTTAGGTTGTAACTGTCATCGTTGATTTTGGGGCATTCACATGATAAATCATATCCTTAGTTTTGGATTCTAACCATATATTGTTTATTATCCTTGATTTAGGGTTTTGATAATTTGTAATTGTGAATAATTTCTATGCTCTAAGGACCTATTTAAAGGGGGAGGTTTTGAGGTGGTGTTAGAGAGTGAGGTTATGTTATATTCATCGAAGATCTTGGATGTTCACCATTAAAACTAATTTGCCTTATTGTGAAACTTTAGTCATTAGTAGAAATCAAAAGAAATGATAACTAAGATGTTGGCATTGTGTTAAAATTGAACATTTAAAGAAAGCTTTGCCTTGTATTGAAGGATCACCTCAAACTAAAACATGATGATGATAACCTTGCAAAGCTAGCTACTTTGGATTAGCAACCATTGAGAGCAGAAAAGTTTTGTTCAAATATGAAGCTTTTGAGCTAGGTAATGGCTATTCTTCTAAATTTGTAATCAACAATAAGTGGGAATTTTATCTTCTTTGGTGTTTAGTTAGTTGTAGCATGTTTCATTGTTGTGTCTCTTGTTATTTGTTCCTAGGTGAAGACACTAGATGCCTACACATTCCTAAATTGTGTCTGTAGCTATTTGTATTTCATGTGTTCATTTGCTTAATGAGATCTTGTCCATGTGAATTTTTATGGGAAGAGTATTCCATAGAAGGTGGTACACGCCTAGATAGTTCTACATGTCCTTATTTCTCTGTGTTTGAGGTGGAAAAAGGTTTCCAAATGATGGTGTTCCACTTTGGGTATTGGAAAGCCAAATAGCTTTGTCTTCAAGGGAAAACTATTGAAGAGTGATATAGCCAAGTTTTCATCTTATGATTTTTGCCTCTAATTGTGGTTCTAGACATATTTTGGTGATACATTATGAATTTAAGCTACCAATAGATCAACTATCATCCTTGAATATGGGGCAATTGCATAATAATTCTCATCCCAATTTTTGGGTGTAGCAGATTGATTGTCATCTTGATTTGGGATTTTGACAATTTGTAGTTTTTCATGATGTCTATTGACTGATAACACATTTTTAAGATGCAAGAAGCGAAGAGTATGGTTTTCCCATAAATACTTTCTAATATGTCTGCTCTTCTATCAATGTTTCTTTTTCATGTTAAAGGGTTTTATCATGAAATTTCTTTATCTTATCTCTTCTCCTATATATTGCTAAAACTTTGTTATTGTGTATTGAGTCACAAAATACTAGTGATCTTGGGTAGTGTAAATTCTTCATTGTTGGGCTCTAATGGCATTCATATTCATTTTCAAGCAAAAGGAAACACTATTTCAAGTTTTGGGGAAAGATCACATCTGTCTCACTCTACGATCAACATGAAGGATACTTGTAAGTTATACAAGTTTAGATGAGTTCATGTATGTCAAAATGCTATTTGAAAATAGGGTTGTTTTAAATGATGAGTTTAGAGAATCATGAAGTATTAAAATGGAGCTACAAGAATGGCTTCGAAATCAAAGTCATTTAAATTATAAAGTTATAATAAAATATTATTAATTCAAATTCTTTTAAAGATATGTGGAAAGTTATTTTAATTGAGCTATTTTTAGCAATTTAAATATCATTAAATTCAACAAATAACATCAGTGTGTAGACAATTTTTTAATACTCATTTTGATAACTGTCACATCAATATTGAATAGTTGTAGGAACTGAACACTAGGGATGATGAGTGGATGAAACAATGTCTCAAGGTAGGCTGGCAGCCTCAAGGGTTTTTTGGAATGTATTTTAAACTATGTTTACATGTTTTCTTCAGAAACTAATATATTATATCATGGTAGGCTGGCAGCCTCAAGGGTCAGTTAGTTGATGCAACTCCATTTGCAAAATCTCGCAAAGATGAGAGAAAGGAATCCTATTGATGTGTTTGGCCGTATTTTAGCATTACATGGTTTCAATTATCATGGTACAGAAGTTTTATATAGTGGGACACTTGGGGTAGAGCTTACTTGTGAGATATTTATTGGTCCAATTTATTATCAACGACTCCGACACATGATTTCAGATAAGTTTCAGGTAATGATTTTTTATTCTTTTGTCCCTTTTCAACGGTGAATACTTTTGAGATGATGAATAAAATTTCACTTATTTGGGTTCACAGCGTATCATAACTCTGATTTCCCTTCCATCATAGCCAAAAGCATATGTGCTTTCAATTCTTATCAATTGATCATTTGGTACAAGTAAGGGCAACTGGACGAATTAATCCTGTTACAAGGAAACCCATAAAAGGCCGGAAAGTTGGTGGAGGTATTCGATTTTGAAAAATGGAACGTGAGTCTGTTTTTGCTGATGGAGCTTCTTATTTATTACATGATAGACTACACAAAAGTTCTGATTACCATGTTGCTGATATTGTTCAAAATGTGGAAACCTGTTGTCAACTATGTTTTCACCTGAAGAGCCAAAACGTGGTTTGCTTGGTGATTGGCCTGTTCCCCACAACAACACGAAGAAGAAATTCTGCAAGGTATGCAATTCAGGTCAACATGTTGAGCCAGTGGCACTGCCATACGTATTTCGCTACTTGACAGGAGAATTGGGTGCAATGAACATTAAATTGACCCTTAAAATTGCTGATGCTGCATGAAGGTATCATTCAATGATCTACATGGTGCATCTAATTTTTAAATGTGTATTTCATCTACATATTAAAAGGGTGGTGCTGGTTAGAATAATGATAAAATTATTGGCACCATCGCTTCACACATTATTACTTAGTGCCAGGAAGAGACGGGTTCTCTATGCATGTTCTGAGCCAACATTTTGATCTGTGATTTTTGGTATTCCAGTTAAACAGATGCCTCTTCTAAAATTATGAATCCTGTTATTATGTAAGATTATATTCTTAAGAGTAACGGAGGCAAGAATTGATAGCATCCTATGCTAAAATCTAATTATAAAAGCAAAACCATAATTTGATACAACTTTCTTAATGTTTAAAGTTTGCTTAATGTCTTTTTAGTTGGTTGGAATTCTTCTTTCATTCTCTCTTAGTTGGGTGACTATTACCACAAAAACTTTCTTATTCATGTACACTTCACTTTTTCAGGTTCCAGATTCTTTGGATGATGCTTATTAATGATTTTATTTATGTATTTTTAGATGTGTTATCCTTTTTCCATCATTCATAGTTCAACTTTTCCAGTCTTCTTTGAAAGTGAGGTTTTGGTTGGGAATAAAGTTGATTTCATTGTAAATGATCCAAGCATGCATAAAATTGATTAAGTACTTAAATTATTCTCATGGAAAAACCTCAAAGTTGGGATGAATTCCAACTATCTCTTTTGTTGTAAATGATTCATTTGTTATTATGACTTCATTGATTTACCCTATTTTTCATTGAACAATTTGTTGATTAAAATCATTTTGATTTCTAAGTAAGTAATCATATTAAAGAACCAACAATATTTTTTAAGTGGTTAGCTCATTGTTGTGTTAGGCAAGAGGTTGCTGATTTGAGTCATACTTGAGCAAGTCACAAAAACAAGGTAGTGACTTAAGAGTCTTCATGCATAAAGAAAAGTTAGCTTTAGCAAGGAAGTCAGCCCTTGAAGATTAGTATATAACTTGGAAACTATGTGATGCAGGCCTTGTAGTGATTGTAATTTAAAGTATACATTTATTGAAAGGATTGATTGTGGAGCAATTTTAACATTAAAAAAAATCCAAAATCTTAAAGCACCTGAAATATTTAAAAATCCCAAAATTAGTAAATTTTTTTTTAAAATCCTAGAAATCAAAAAAAAAATTTTAAATTGAAAGCTCCTAAAAGTCTTAAATCATATAACTTTAGAAATCTCAAAAATCCTTGAATGTAAGAATTTTTTCCTAACAACAATACTATTAACTTAAAGATTAAAAGTAGTGTGGATAAGAAACTTATAATTGATGATAAAGATTCTCGATATAAGATCAATAGCAGTGATGGGGTGAATATATTTTACTACTTTCTTACTTTCAAACAAATATTGGTATTAAGCCACAACTCTCTATTTTGAATTCTTTTGCTATTTCAATTTTAAGCATGGAAGTTGAAAATGTTATAAATTTTGTTAAGACTAGGATTTTCCTCCTTACTAATAGTTGATTTTTTCACTTATATTTTCAAAATTTTAATTGTGAAAAATTGAGTAGATAGTCCTACCATCATAAATTTTTTTTCTTTATTATTTTTGATTATTTCTACTCAATGTCAAGCTTGTGATGTACTTTGAATTTTCTTTGCTCATTGTTAATATTTTTCATCAAAACCATGTGGCATATCTTCTTTTTTCATAGTATGTTTCTCATTGATTACGTATAGAATAGAAAATTCATGATATATTAAAAATATATAGAATTTGATAATTAAGTTAAGATTAAACAATTCAATAAAAATCTCATTAAAATCAGTTTTGAAGTTTCTATGCATGCATAATGCAATGCTTTAACTATAATTGCATAATCTCTATAAATGTAGACACACTAGTTGTTACTAAAGCAAATATTAATCATGTCACATTTTATAAACAAATGTAGAATAAAAAATTTTAATGTATTCACTAAAATTAGATGTATTTATTAAACTTGGGACTTGAGAATCCATTAAATAATCGCATAGTCCTAGCAACAACATTAGTTTTAGAGAAATCTTATTTGCAAACACCATTTAAGGAGATCTCTACATCAAGACTCTTACTTAAGCATATACATCTTCGCTACCCTTTTATCAAGAAATAAATGAATAAATTACCAAATTATAACTACATACAATTCATAGATGTATACGAGCACATTGATTGTAAGATGTTTATCTCTCAAGTTTTAAGACTTGGGTTTGATCTTAGGGACAACCACTTAAAAAAGGTTAGGTTTTCACTCATGCATCTACCTTTATAGGATCCCACCTTAACGGTATGAGCATTGAGTCTCTCAATGATGATCCCTTATAGGAGCACATTCATTGAAAAAAACTAATTTAGGACAAAGAATTGAACATTGCTCATCAGAAAATTATGATATATCACAATGGAAATTAGATTTAAATTAGTATATTTCATCAAAGAATACTTATATTTCACTCTTCTCAAAATTCAAACTTTTTTAAAAAATTTAAAATTTAATTTAAGTGAAAGGTTTAATTATTATCTTGAACAAAAATAAACAATAAATAATGTCACTAAAAGCTCCACCTTGACCGCTTCTATTGCTCAACAAGTTCACCATGGTTTGGAGCAATTGTTGTTGCATGTTATTGGAACTCACCTTATGACTTTCCCTTCTCCTTAGAGGCATCTACCAAAACTAACTCTAATCATTAATCTAAAATCATGCTATGATACCAACTTGTCACACCCCACAATTTAACTCATAAAATTATTCATAATAAAATTACACAAACCTTATGGTTAGGGCATGCAAGGTCACAATGCTCATAAATTTAATAAAGAATCATCTATATGGGAATTATAAAAGTTAAACCAAAGTGCATGGTAAGATAGAATATCCACATTAGAGTGCTCATAATATAACTCATAAATCATAACATAACCATAATCTTAAAGAGTTGATAACAGATTTCATCAATCTCATTACATCATAACCATCAATACATGAAATTTCAAACAAAAATAAATGTGAGAACAAAGGAAAGAAACTTCATCAATCAAGCTCCATCACCATCAAGCTCCTAGCTTCTGGCACTTGAATCTACATACAAACATGCATGAGGGGTCAAAAACCTTCTAGTAGAGCCTACCACCTTAGTGCAACTAGAACAAGTTGTACCATGGGACCACATGCTACACAAAATATCATCTAAAGATCCATAAGATAAAATTCATAATGAATATCGAAAACTATGATATCCATAAAATGTCAAGGAAATAGATTAACTAAAGTTACCCTAGAATTGACCATCTTAAAGGACTTGTTGGTCCAAAAAGGCTTCACCTATCTTGGATGTTGTTAATGACTCTCCTGAAAAATTAGTTGACCATACCATATTTGATTTTGGATAGATCAACTCTAAAAACAACACTATGTTTACATACTCCTATTGTTCTAAATTATGAAACTCACATATTAGCAATGTGAACAATCACACAAGTGACATGAGTAGGTAGAGGGATTAAAACCTTAAATTATTGACCATTTATAAGATGACAACATATAATCAAGATAAATTAAGTAAATGCATAACATATTAACATTTTGCATGCTTTAACTAAGTGAAAAATGGCTCATTGTTAAACTATGCAAAGTGAGTTTAAAAGTCTTTGTAGGAACATATCCGAATGGATCAATGGACCTAGAGTAAGCATCCACTTACTTGTTAAAGACATTAGGTACTAGACCTCTTTACTTAGACTTAAACAAGAATTCATTCAAAAAATGACATAAATGTCACGATTTGCACTAGATTTAATTGTTTTTATTTCAATAAGTATATTACGTCCTATGCTTAGCCTTCCGTAATCATAAGTGCTGGTAGGCTTTCTCCAGTCTTGTATTGATTTCAGTTCTTCGAAATTTAAAAAAAAAAAAAAACCAAATTTATTTGGATACCTGCAGGCACGTGAAAGTTGAAGGTATTCTTCCCCTGAAATAAACTTAAATTTTATTGAAACAGGAAGCATCCATAAACAGATAAAAAATAGCTTCCAACAACTTGCTTTTCAGTGATATGACGAGCTATGGATATTTCATCATCTTGTTTTACAGCATGTATGCTTTGGTTTGATTTACTGTCCTTCAATAGGTATTATTAGGTTTCTGGTTGATCTCTAAGATCACATGAACCAAATTCTTGGTTCTATTTCATATCTAAATTTGATAACTAATAAACTCCTTTTGAGTTGTTCTGAAAAATCATAAGGTTCATTCTTAGCTGGTTAAAATGGATTTTGAGATTATTGACGATGGTTTTGTGAAGTTTAAATTCCTGCACTATTTTAATTAAGAGAGTTCTCATATTATCAGAGTTGGAAAGCTTTGCTCTGTCTATTGTGTTACACAGGATATTTGAGATGAAGTAATGAATGCAGCAAACAACAATAAACATGCTAAAAGCACCTGCAGAGGATTACATAGGTTGATGAGATCTACTCCACAATAAAGCCGACAAAGCTTTATTGCACTTTTCTTTGAAATAAGAGCTGTCCTGTACGATAGGTTAATATTTAAGAATTACAGCTCACTGCATGAAGAAATTCTACAACTACTATATCATCAAATTCGGGAATGCAGATTTGTAGTAGAGGACTTTAATAGAAGTAAACTATACATAGGCTGGTTTAAAACAAAATTCAACCTAACCATTAACACAATATAATAATAAAGTGACTTTAAAATGTAGCCACACCTAATTCAACAATATATTTATATATTGTCTTCACACCTACTTGCTACCATCATCACTTGCAGCCAAATTAATTTGTTTCTTTGTTAAGAGATGCATTCTTTTGCCCATTTCTATCACATTTCTTTTCCTCAAATCTTCATTTTACAACATATCAACATCTGTTCAGGCTAGCCATTAATCTCTTACAACTAATTTTTTAACAAAATAATGGCTAGTTGTTGAAATAAAAATAACTTTCTGTAAGGCATCTTGTGTAGGCACTTGTATTCAATTATAATCATCCATAATTAACAATGAGGTATTAGCCTAGTGGTAAGACTTTTGATTTAAAAGTTCCAAGTCATGGGTTCAATTTTGGTGGGCAGTGCTCAGTTATAAAGTTCAATTTAGCTACCCCATGAACACTAAACAATTAGATTGTTTTCTACAGTATTAATTTCTTTTTATTAGAGGCAAAAGGATAAGAAGGTTTTACCTTTTCTTGCTATTTGTTTTTTATCTCTAATTAATGTATTCTTTTTTCTTTAGAGAGAGTTTGCTCCTTCTCTTTAACAAGAAACCCTTTAGTAAGACATGAGAACCCATGAGGACACTTCTAAATAAGGTCAAGGCCTGATCCTTTTGCTACCCCAAAGGGGACGTTTCTCAGGATTGATTATAAGGACAAAAACCTGAAAAGATATCCTCAAAACTATTGGGCTTTTTCTTTAGACTCTTTCTTCAATGATCTAATGTACTCTAAGTTTTTTAATATTATGATTCATTTTTTTGAGGTCTAACATCCCCTCTACCCTCTTAAAGTTCTAATTGGATAAATCTTGGGGGTGTACCTATATTATAATTATTTTTGGGTTCCAACAAATGATACATGTAGTATGTTTTTTTCCAAACTAACATGCATTAGTAAAAGTATCAATTCCTTTTAAAAGTGGCATCATTTAATTTGATGTTTCTTTGATTTTCAGTATGCATCAATAATCTATTCACCAAATATTAACAATCATCATTAGAACATATTTAATGTCGTTCAAATTCACTTTGATTGTTAATTTCAACATTTTTTAGGCCCTTCACATATAACCTTTTGACAGCAAAACAAAGAAACTAGAACAAAATTGGAAAAAGACCTAAAGGATTTATTGAACAAAAAATTTATGATAAAGAGAATATTTTGAGGGGAAGAAAGTTTATTTGATGCCACTTCACATTATGGCAGTTAGGTTGATCGAGCAACAAATGGTTATTTGCAATGATTAAAAATTATGTGATGTTTAGTCACTTTGGCTAAAATTGGCCAAAATTTTCTTCCAGAAGTGGTCTATGCTACTTATTCAACAAGTTGAAAATTTGTTTTCCTGACCTTTTCATCTATGTTTAATATCTTGATATTCAATAAATTTTTTTTTCAAAATTGATTGAGCAATGTTTTTATTATGGTACTGTCAGGTAGTTTTTCCCCTTTTTCTAAGTTGAGTTGATTGCAAATTTGGGATTTGCCCCCAAATGCTGCTTCCTCAAGGTTTGAACTTCTGTCATGGATTTTCCTTTTTTGTTCAACAAGGATTGCAAACATTATTTGTAGTTAAAAAAGCATTAGTGAGTGTCAATAGGTATACAAAGTTTAGGTAATACTACAAAGTTTAGGTAATACTAGTGTTATCATGAACTTGATTCACTAAAGAGAAAAAGTACAAATTATGTTGTAAATGTTGGGTACATCCAACTTCTTTGAACTTGTTTCCTTTTGGAAAGGGAAATCAAATTGCTTTCAATCTCTATATGTAGAAGATTCAGGGAATATGTTATCTTTAAGAAAAAAAAAGCTCTATTTAGCATTGGGTTTTTTTTTTCTAAATTGAAGCCTATAAGTTGGCTTACAGTAATGAGTAAGGATTCCACCTTTTCAAGGAGATCAAATATGCCTATTGTTATTGATGTTTGTTGGTTGAATAGGTATTTAGATTTGTGTATAAATCCCTTGGATTTGCTAAGACCAATTCCATCTTTATTTGAATGGCATCTTGGATTGACCTAAAGCACAACCTCAAACCCATTATTGTAACTTGCTTTGGAAGATGTTTCCCAATTTTGCTTTTTGGTGGTGAGGCAAGAATGTTTCTTCCTTGAAAATGTTTGTGGCTTATTTGCTATGGATTAAAAATAACCACCATTTTCTTGCCATACAGTTTCTATTTTTACATATGACGCTAGGTTCTCTTTCATGGTTAAATGCTTCAATCAAACAATTTCTCAATTCTCTATGTGAAACATCAAGCTCTTCTTTTAGATCACAATGAATCTATTTCCTTTTTAAGGCATGGTATCATTTTTCTCCATCTTGTTTGGTTTTAACAATTTATGTTAAATGGTTAACTAAGGAAACATATCCTCTTCACAGACTACATTGTCTAGTATTCCCCTTAACTGCTAACAAATACAAAGCATCATTTTGTTCAACTATTTATTCGTTGAACTTTGAATCTAACCATTATCTTATACATGTTAGTTACAATTTCAATCCTCATTAGTCTCAAGTGCTATGCTTCTCAAATTTTAACATTGTATTATGATTTTGTGTATATAACCTTGCTTCCACACATGGTGATGAGCAAAGAGCAATAAAATGAATTAAAAGTTTCAAAAACATCTTGCTTCAATTATGTTTTTCACACCATTATTAATTTTGCCATCCACTTGAACCAAAGACCCTACGTATCTAAATTCCTTATATTCAAAAACTTCCTGATTTTAGATTCTAATTTTTCTTTCCATATTGCTTGCTTTTCCATTAAAAGTGCAATCTATCTAATCTATTTTACTTTTACTATCCTTATCCCTTTTAAGTATATTTACCCTTAAGACATATAGTCAAATTAAAACTTTATAA
Source organism: Gnetum montanum (assembly GCA_015680685.1). NCBI lineage: Eukaryota > Viridiplantae > Streptophyta > Gnetopsida > Gnetales > Gnetaceae > Gnetum > Gnetum montanum. The sequence continues at coordinate 28,114 of MNCI01024528.1, read as the reverse complement.
CTCAATATTGTAGACAATAATTGATCCCATAACTTGGACTTATCAAGTTAAGGGGTGTTAAAACCCTATAATAATTGTAATATAGTTACACCTGAAGATGTATAGTCCAATCAAAACTTTATAACTTAGCATTGTCATGGGTTTTATTCTAGTTGTAAGAGTCTTGATTTGTTTATGAAATAGCATACATAATTTGAGCCATGATTATTAGTTAAAGAATCGGATTATTTGACATAGAAAAATACCACGATTAACAAATGGGAGGTTATGAAAAAATGTGCAGAAAAAGATAAAAAATTTAATATCATTGAAACAGGAATGTATCATTTGAAGCCATAGAAACTGATTTTCAGCCAGGGAAGAGGGTTGTCAAGTTTTTACCTGCGGCTCCCATGACTTCAACTTTCACCGTCAGGATCGGTGTCACTTGCAGCGTCGGTGTCACTCTCACTTTCAGCCTTGTCGGTGACACCTTGAGTTTCGGTGTCACTGTCACTTTCACTTTCAGCCTCGGTGTCACTGTCACTTGCAGCGTAGGTGTCACTGTCAGGCTCGGGCTCGGTGTCGTACAAAGAGGCGTGGTAGTACAAACATTTTTCCTTCCCTTTGCTTACCATCCAGTGTTCAGGTTAACCTTGGTTTTTGATGAAGAATAAAAGTCTGAAGCAAGAGTTTCACCCTTCGCAAGAGTTTCACCCAACTTTCGATTTCTGATGAAGAATGAAAGTCTCGTCCTTGAAGCAGAGTGTGAGGAGGAATTTTTTCTTCGGTTATGGGAATAATTTGTTGCAATTTTCTGGAAGAAACCACTTTCCATTCACTAATATGGAGATTGACATTTCATACAGATTAGCTACAACTGTTTCTAGGTCACGGTCAATCTCAGGATACGCCAGAAAGCTATGTTCACTGGCTTTTGGGTGATGTAGTAGTAACGCATGATCATCCATGAAAAGGCACCGTCTTTTACTCCATATCAAACCGGACTCTTCTTCCTGTTTAAAACATCCCAACCTTAATTCAGGTGTACCGGTTAAAAGGTTCAGTCAGATAATTCTTATTCAGCATCAGCTGTTAAAAAGAATAAAACAAATGGGTATATGTTTACCATAATACAAGTGTTGCCATGACGAAGAGATCTTGGTTATTTGACAACCTGCAATGTCAAGAAAATTCATGAATTTGTACCTGAGAAGGCAGTTGAGTCCATGCGCAAGAAATCAAGCGTTGCTTCTGGAATTCTGAATAAACGATGTTGCACATCCCCTTGAACAAGAATTTTCGGATGTTGCGCATCCCTTTTACCAAAAATTCATCTCCGTAACGGACATAAATGATCCATCCTTCCTTTACAATTGCCTCGTAGCTTAGTTCGTGACAACCGTTTATGCGATCATTATGAGTTAAAAGTTTGCCCTTTTTTATCTTAACGCAGATGTCATCAGCACAACTTTTAATGTCCGCATATTCGCGGAAGCGTAATGCAGCGAAGTGGATTTCCTCCCCGCAATCAAAACGCGCAAAACTAAGCTTTGCATCGGGACATATTATATGTTTATAGTCAGTGGAGAATTCAAAGTAGGTTCTAGGCGGGGAAACATGTCTTGGAAAGTCAGCAGTGTAAACAGATGAGATAAGACATACCACGACCGCTTGTGGACTAAATGGCAGGGAAAGGACATGTGTACCGTGAACATGTGTTGGTGGAAGTTTATAAAAGAAGTAGGACATATCTTGGCAGCCAAGAAAATCTTTCATCTTTTGCTCCACTGCGAAAGACAACGCCGGGATCCCTTTGACATTTAATATTCGAGCCTTCTCGTAGTCTGTCACAATGAATATTCCAGACTTCGTGTCATTTAACAACCGCTCGAACACCGCTGGGAACATCTGAGTTCAACACATAAATGACCACGACATTTGGGCTAATAATTAATAGACCATACATGCCGTGGATACTTATTGCAAACATAGCAATTACAAACAAAATTACATAAGCTGCAGAGTTAATTTTAGGAATAGAATTGCATACTTATTACCTGGGTATCCTTGGCGTTGAAAATGTCATTGTTAAGTGTTAACCGGTAACAGCTGTTGAAGTCGGGCTGATGCCCTGGGCGTACCGTCATTTCTCTCATCTTCAAAGATCCAAGAATTGTTAGAGACTTAAGATTGGAAAGGCCTGAAAGCCCAACAATTCTGCTGAGGTTAACACAATCATTTACATAAAGATCATTAAGACTAAACAATGCCTGCGTATGGATTTCTTCCAACATCCAGCAATCTTGGACCCATAACTTTTTTAGTCTAGAAAGCTTCCCTATGCAAGACGGCAATACTTTCAAGGCCAGGCAAGTATAAATTTTTAGCAATGTTAGGTTTTGTAAACTACCAATGGGATCCACTTCCTCTAACTTCACGCACCCTTCCAAGGAAAGGTCTTTTAGAAATGGAAGACTGCCGATACTCTCGGGTAACTTTTGGAGATTGTAACATGAGAGTCAGCCTCACCAAATAACGAAGATTACATATGGATTGTGGTAGCTCTTGTCCACTGCAGAAGCCTACCAGCCTCACCTCCTGCACTTCGCTGGGCAGACCGTTGACAGATTCGATGACATGATTGGCTGTTAATTCAAAATCACTTAATTGAGGCGCACGTCTATTATTATTAATTGCTAAAAGCGAACCGGGAGTGTATGTCTGTTGCTTAATCTCCACGGGTTAGACAAAGTGTTGCAGATCCGTGCTGCCAAACAAGGAATGTTCAACCTCCATATCATCGTCATTTACTGACAGCTGAAACCCCGACGGGGAATGAATCCCTTGGAACTGCTTTGATGACAATCTTATTTTGGCACACCTATTCACATATACGTTTACTAAGTTTGTCAAGCATCTCAATGATTGTGGTAGCCCTTTGAAAGCCTTGCAATTGTTGATCAACAGGCATTGTAATTGTACTAGTTTCCCCGATGACTCTGGCAACGACACGACACCATTGCGCGACATTTGTCAATGGTCAGTTGACTTAGGCTTCTCAGACCCCAAATGACTCGGGCAATGATACCATTGAATGGCAGTCTTTCATGGTCAATCTCTGTAACCTTCTCAGACCTCCAAAAGTCTCAGGCAAGCATTCCAATGCACGGCATCCGGAAAAGTTGAGACGTTTCAATGGTAACTGGCCAAAGCTATCTGGAATGATCTTCAAAGATGTGCATTTCTGCAGGTGCAGAGAAGTCAATTTTCTGAGCTTTCCCATCGATTCTGGAAGCTTCTGAAGCTTTATGCATTTCTGCAGGTGCAGAGAAGTCAATTGTCTGAGCTTTCCCTGGAAGCGTCTGAAGCTTTATGCAACCCTGTATAATAAGTTCTCTCAAATTTGATGGAGCCTCCTGTTAAATGGACGGTATTAGATTTTTGTCAGGATGGAATACCCATACATGGTTATTTTGTTAGAAAGAAATAATGAAAGATTTTCTTTTAGATTTTGACCTGAAATATAGGTAAAATTAAAATATGGTTGCAGAAAAGTATAACCAGCACTTTTTCTATGCTTTTAATTCTTAGTTATTATAAAATTGCTTCTAACTAACCATTTGTAAACAAATACTGTAAAAGTTATTATGTTTTACCTGGTAAATGTTAATTACAATTAACTTAAATAGTTTAAATTATGCATCCTATATAATACAAATAGTTTAGTATTGACTGAGGTAGATGGTCCAATTTTCAATAGAAGAGAAAACCTAAGGCATATATAATTCAAAGAGTAATTGAAAATGATCATCACATATTCCTAGAATATCTTATTCTAAAGGAAGTTGCAACAAATGGTAAATTATAGCTAATAATTTAGTTAACCTTTTTGCAATAGCACCAAGCAAACTTGGTAACCTTATTGATGAAGTGTTTGCTACTCATACTATGTCTGTCAATTCTTGAGTGTTATATAATATATATATTTTTAATAAATTTGATATTTTTCATAATGCTAAAATGTTAGAAATTGAAGACTCAAAAAACCATGTGGAGGTTTGACTATTTTGGTTCCAAATTATCTAGAAGTTCAAATAGAAAAGATAGAATAGATTCAACATGTTTGACCAAAAGTACTACAAAAAATCTTTTCTATTTTTAGCTTTTTAGTACTTTGTATTAGTGCACAATGCTATTTAATTTGTAGCTTCAAGCCAAAATTTTAAAAGTTCAATGTATTTTTATTTTTCTATGAGTTGATGGATGGATGCATATTATTTTAGCCCTAATTCATTTTTATTTTCTCTATTTTTCTTATTTTCTACCATGGGGAACAACTTTTCAATGCTCCTAACTATGACCCCAATCATTCTATACAAATTCCAAGGCCATACATGGATATAATGATTAGTTTTTCTCTAATAAAGTATTGATTACGAATTTTCTCTAACAATATCCATTGTTACCAAACTAGTTTTTGATATTAATTCATCAATTTAAGTCAACATTTTCATCATCAATTATTATTATTATAAACAATTTTAACAGATTTCAATTCAGATCAAGATCTGCATCTTAACTTTTAGAATTTCATCACAATGAAGATCAAAATTCATCATCATCTTCTTCATTCAATTCCTATAAAAAATCAAAGTTAATTTGTTCATGCTACCACCTTAGTATCATCTACACCTTTGGGCAATGTTGACAGTCAAATCCACTATTAAATCTAAGTTCAAAATCTATAGAAATCAAGGTTTTTTAGTTCATTACAACCACACACAACTCATGGTATCTTCAATCAACAAGACCGTGACTCATGGTTAGCTTGTGGTCAACTCAGAAATCAAGGTAAAAACACAACTTTGGGGCAATTGTGATAAGACACCACTGCTTATAGTCTACTCATGGAATCTTCAGAACTTTATATATCTTTGTTTCTTACAAACCATGACTCATGGTCATCTTGTGGTTAACAAACTACAACTCGTGGTAAATCAAAAATTCATTATTTTACCAAAAATTTTCAAAATTTCAAAGTTCACATCTGTCATAAAAGAAACCTACACTTTACAACTAGAGAATGCTCTTTATGCACTAGAGGTTTTGTCATGGGACTTTATCAAAGAGGGAAATTTTAGCTACGAGGCGATTTTAATGCTATAATTAGTTTTGATCAAATCATATTAGTTACAAGAATCTTCAAGGGTTTCTAGGATATGAAAAAAGTGCAAAATAAAATTGGTGCTCTAAAGATAAGCAATTCAATCACAGAGGAAAATATTTGTTAGATTGGTAATTACAAGTAGATCTATTAATTCTAGGTGACACTAACAAATATCCAAATTTAGGTGGCTTCATTTTTGTAGGAAGGTAATCAAGAATTGATTTTCTTGTTTGTAACCCAAAGAATGTTGGCAACATAAATGTTTTGAAGAAGGCAAAAAAAATAAGTGAACCTTATCATCAATCTTTATACTTCATGTTATTAATAAATTGACAACATATTAGATATTCAAAAAGGTAAAATCACTTCAAAACAACTACAAAATGAAGGAATATTTTCAAAATGAAATTTAGAAGATTTGAAATCCAACTGTTAGTCTTACAAAAACTCTAATTACATGTTACCATAGTATTTTCAAAGCCTAAAATGCAAACAATCAAAAATGGTTTAATAAAGAATGTAAGAAAACTATACTATTATTGAAAACTCAGAAGTTATCAAAGAATATGAAGTCATAAAAATTTGATTTGAATTAAGACATGGGAATTTGTCAAACAAAGATAAACTAGTTTATTATAAATAATTAAAAAAAAGATCTGAAATGTTTTTGGTATTTAATTTTGTAGATTTTTTAGATGTAAGAAGATTTGAATTTTTATTTTTTATTTTGCAAATTCTTGGTAGCCCAATATATTGGATGATATGGGTGGCCCAAATGAGAAAAATTGATTTTTTTTTTTTTGATTTTGTAGTTGTGATATCTTCATTGTCCTAATGAGTTTTCGGCTTTGTTGGAAAGCACTTTCTACAATCTATGAGCCTAGAAAATTTTAGATCAAATGGAATTTATTTGATGATTCAAATATTTCCCAAAATAGGAGTCTTAAATAAAACTATTCAGTGTCCAAAATAGAAATTGATAATTTTTATAATGAATATTTTTGCAATCAAAGAGAGTTATGGAGTGAGTAAATACTTGATACAAAGCTCTTTCAACAATCTACGTATTTGCAAAATTTGGAATTGATTTGAGTTGATTTGATGGTTGAAATCTGTTGCATAAGAGTAGCCCCACATGTGATTATTCAACTTCTTGGATTAATGAATTGGAGAATATGATGAATTAATGATGGATGATGAAACTTATTGGAGTGGAAAACTTCATAACATAAACTATTTTATTGCTATAGCATCAAATTACCTTAATGGCATCAATTGCTTCACTTACAAACATGATTTGCCAACATATTTATAGCCAAATTAGGTGTGCATAATAGAATATGATGGGACAAGCCAATTTTATGAAAAATTGGGCTAAAAATTGAAGAGACATGAGAGGTTGGGTTTATTATTTAATTACATCCTCTCATCAATCTTTTCATAAAATAAAAATTAGTATATCTTTTTGCTTGATGTGATGACAAAGTGTAAATTCAACCTTTTTTTCTCACTTGTTTATCTTATTGGATACATGGGACATGGCACACTACCTCTAAGAGTTCCTCTGGTGTGGAATGCATGATTTTTTTTCTTCTTATCTTGATTCTTGAATCTTCTTGATGCCTATACCATGACAAAGGTACTCATTTTTGTAATTTAAAACAGATTTAGTCAATAAATCTGTGAGTTGATTATGGGTTTGTACATAATAAGGTTTGATGTTTCCCTCCTTCGCTTCTTGTTTGATGAAGTAATATTTGATCTCTATGTGCTTTGATTTCTTGTGTGGAACATGTTTGTTTAATAATTGGATAATTTCTATGTTATCATAAAATAGCTTAATTGGAATACTAACTTGGAATCCTAAGTGGTCATGAGTTTCTTGAGCTAATGTAAATGTTGCCTGCACTTACCCATAGCTATGAATTTAGCTTCACAAGTTGAGAGACTAATTGAAGTTTGTTTTTCTACTTTCCAATATATTGCATTGTCTCTATAGAATATCATGAGTCTTGATATAGATTTTCTATCATTATGATTTCATCCCAAATTAGCATCTAAATAAGCATGAGATTGTCCATTCCCTTGGGTATAGATGAGTCCATGAGCTATTATGCCTTTAATGTATCTTAGAACATGTACAAGATTATTGAGATGTCTTTGCCTTGGTTCTTGCATTAATTGTGATAAGTATGGTGTAGCAAACTCAAGGTCTAATCTTGTGTGGCATAGAAATCTAATAACTCCAATCATGCTTCTATGTTGAATTGCATCTACAAGAGGTATGTTATCCTTATATTGAAGCTTCAAATTATGAGGAAGTGGATACATTGTAACTTTTTATCTACTAATTTTATATTTTTCTAGCATTGATGAAGCATATTTGGTTCAATGGAATTTGATTCCCTCCTTGTCTTGATCAACTTGAATTCCAAGAAAGTATTTGATGTGAATATAAGATCGTCCACATAGAGTGAGATTATGATGAAATTTGTGTTGTCATGTTTGTAATACAAAGTGGGCTTAAACATACAAGATTTATATCTTCCTTTTAGCAAGTAATCATTGATTCTATGAAACCATGCCCTTGCAGTCTACTTTAATCCATACAATGCTTTATTTAGGTTGCACACTTATCTTGTTTTCCTTTGATCACATATCCTTTAGGTTGGTAGACATAGACTTCTTTATTGATGTTGCCATTAAGGAATGTTAATCCCACATCTATTTCATGAAGTGCGATAGAAAGGGTGAGTTTGATTATTTCAAACCTTGCCACTAGTGCAAATATCTCCTCATAGTCTATATGTTTCTTCTATCTAAATCTTCTAACCATGAGTCTTGCTTTGTGTTTAATGATATTTCCTTTTTCGTTAATTTAGTTTTATACATCCATTTGCAATCTATGAATTTCTTTCCTTTGGGTTTATTCATAAGCTTCCGAGACTAATTTTTTATTATGGCTTCATATTCGTTGTCTATGGCTTTTCTCTATTCTTTAATTTTTAGAACTTTCAAATTTTTAGGTTCTTGAGATAGAGTTGAATATGTCATGTTGGTAATAACACTAGATATTCTTGTTCTTCTCTCAAAGTTTGTGTCCAACATTTGAGTTTGAGAGTGATTTTTTTGTATCCAAGATTTTGGGTTGAGTTAACTATCCATCCTTCGATTGCCCTATTGAAAATTTGTTGTCACAAATTTGTCTTCTAGAAAGTTGACATCCCTTGATGAATACCATTTTCATTTAATAGGATCATAATAATTGTATCCACTAGTTTTAGAATCATATCCAAGAAAAATGCATTTCTTTCCTCTATCATCTAACTTGCTCAAAAATTCTCTTATTATAGAATATGCATTGAGAAATTACATTTCTCTCATTGTAATTTCATCGTCTTCTATTAGAATACATTTTCTCTAAACCTAGCTCTGATACCAATTATAGATTTTTTAGATGTAATAATATTCAATTTTTTTTTCTTTTGTAAATTTTTGACAACCTAATATATCAAATGATGTGGGTAGCTCAACTAAGAAACTAATTTTTTCTAATTTTGTAGTTGTGATATCTTCACTATATAGATGAGTTTTTGGTTGATCTTAGGCTTTTTGGAAAGCTTGTTGTACAATCTATAAGCTTATAAAATTTCAAATCAAATAAAATTTCAAAAACTATTTCGAAAAATGGGTCTTGAATAAAACTATTTAGCATCTAGAATAGAAATTGATGAATATCTCTGTGACCTGAAAGAGTTATGGAGTGACTGAATACTTGATACAAATATCTTTCAACAATCTATAAGCTTGTAATATTTTAGATCAAATGAAATTTATTTAATATTCAAATTTGCCCTAAAAAATGGATCTTAAATAAAACTACTCAATGTTCAGAATAAAAATTGATGATTTTCATGATGAATACTACTGTGATCAGAGAGAGTTATGAAGTGAGTACTTGATACAAAGCTCTTTCAACAATCTTCTTGCCTACAAAATTTGATTTGAGTTGACTTGATAGTTGAAATCTGTCACATAAGAGTGGTCTTGAATGTGATTTTTCAACTTCTTGGATTGATGAATTTGTGAATATGATGAATTGATAATGGACAATGAAAGTTGTTGGAGTGGAAAATTTCATAACATAAACTATTTTATTGTTGTAGCATCAAATTGTCTCAAATTTCAAACAAGAGCAACATAGAGTACGCTTTTTCACTCAAAAATATTAGAAATTTTTATCATGTTTTATTTAATATTAATGATAGGATGGATGAGTTTCATTTTTCTTTGATAACATAATGCAGGGGATAAAAAGAGAAGCATTAAGAAAAAATTTGATGTAAATAGCTTATATGAAGAAATGCTTAAATGGAAAGATCCATTAGCATAGAATGTCATTAAGAAGAAGATAAATTTAACATTGCAAGTTAGGTTAAAAAAAGAATGGTGTATCAATAAAGTAGTTATTTTTTAAAAAAAGGATACAAAAAATCATTTAAATAATTTTATGGTAATCAACAATATTTTTGCCAAGGTTTTGGCCACTATTCTAGAATCTATGCTTGGAAGATGAATTGAGGCTATCTAAGACTATCTCATCACTTTAAAATATTTTATTGAGAGAGTAAGCAGTTTGATAAATTGTGTTTTTCATCACTCCAATATCAGGGTGGCCACGATCTCTAGTACATGATATCGGGTACCCAATATTGCGACTTAAGATGCGATATCATACATTCAATATTGTAGGGTTACTCTTGCATCTATAAATACAATGCCTAGGCACACAATTGGGAGTACATTCTTGGCAGTTAGTAGCGAAGCTCTTGTAGTTTGTCCATTTGAGAGTTAGAATATTTTCTAAGTGTGAACATATCTTTATTCAAGCATTGATGTACCTAAGCACACCATTGTGTTGGCAATAAAGATGAGCTCTTTGATCCATTCCTTGCAGCACTTGATATTTTCTTTCTTATCCATTTGCATATTGTTATTTCATGTAATTTACATTAATGTTATTTGTGCAGTAATTAATTTTGATTAATTAAGCAACTTATTAAGATACACAAGCATGACCCCTTCGAGCATACATGTGACACTTGGTAGCTCCAAAATGACTAGCGTTTGACAACCCAATAGTGCTTGCACAAAGTTTAGGATGTGTTCAAGAAGTGGGAATAGTTACTTGTGTTAGGGTAGATTAGACTATAGTTTACTTAGCAATTAATTGCTTTTATTTTTAATCACTCTTACTTTTATTCTTGTTCTAGGTGAGTAATCCCATAAAAACAAAAAATAATAAAAATCATATGCCTCAGTCACACTTAACCATACAATTGCATTCCACAAGGGGGACAGGGAAGACAACAAATGAACAACATGCACACGCTATTTAGCTATAGTGTACTTAGTAACTATAGTCTACGGAATTCAACCATATTGCATGTGAATGCTTGTGATTCGTATGGTTGGGCATAGAGGTACCTTGCCGCTCATCACAATTCACACAAGAAAAAATTTTTCTTTGTTGATTTTTCTAAGGTCTATGATTCATTAGTTAAAGGTAAGTTATGAACGAACTTGGAAAATTTAGAAGTATCCAACACACTATTATCTACCTTCCAAAAACTTTACAAAGAGGTATGCATTTAATTTTCAAATGACTAAGAAATAATTTTATTTAATATTTTTGTATGTGTAAAACAAGGATGTCCTCTTTTTCCTACTTTATTTTAGCTTTCTATTGATAAACTTGAAGACTGTATGTATAAAATAATAGGTTAATTTAGAATTACAATTGAAAACAACCATGTCAGACTCTTACTTTATGCTAATATTGTCTTAAATTTAAATTCAATGAAAGGACTAAAACAAATGCTTAATACTCTTAATAACTTTTATAAGCATTCAAGAATGAAAGTTAATGCTCAAAAGATCAAAACTAAAATTTGTGGAACATATAATAAGATATATAATTTTACTATAGGAAATGACCATATAGACATAACCTCTTATTACAAATATCTTAGCCTAGAATGCTCCTACAATTACAAATGGGATTAATCCATTACTCAAAGAGTTGCAAGTGATATAAAAGTATACTTTTCTTTTTAAAGAAAATTTAAAATGGAATCTATTCTATCTTGGGATATTCAAAAATAACTCTATCATATCATTAGTCAACAAGCTATTCTTTAGGAGTGTGTTGTATGGAGTTTTTCTCTAGCAAATAAATATTGGAAATGAATAAAAGAAATTCATATTTTTTTTGCTCGATAAATTCAATGTGAAAAGATAAACACAATATGTTATTATGCTTCTTAAAGTAGAGATGATGCTCTTAGAAGTTGAAACTATTTGTGAGTTTATAACCTACACTCGTAATCTTTTTAAAAGTATTAATGGATAATTACTTTTAGAAAGCAATAATGGAAACCCAAGATAAAAAATAGTTTCATGAAGAAGTTCTATGGCTTAATAAATAGAATCTTCAAAAGTGCATTCTTTATTTTAATCCTAAGCAATTTTGCAAATTGGTAAAACAAGCAGTGCTTTAAAAATTTTTAGAAATTGTAAAAAGAAAAAAAATATTTTTATTAACTTATATTAAGAAAGGTCTTAATTCAAAGGTAAACTATTTATTTATTTCTATTCCTCATCATTTATGATGCCCAATTAACAAAGTTCAAACAGGATCTCATCATCTAAAAGTTGAAATAAGTATAAGGCTTAAAATTTCTTATGAAGAATGAATATGCCAACTACACAATACAAAGAGCCTTGAAGATGAATGCCACATTTAACTATAGTGTCTTGCATTTAAGAACATGAGAAAATGGAGAGATTTTATAATTGCAAATTTGGTTGATTTGTTCCATATGTTACCAAGAACACTTTCTAATTTTCTTGACAATATTTTCAAAACTCATAACATGTACAATTCTACTATCTAAAATATCTAGAGGGACTATGAATGCAATAAAATTTCAGTTTCAATTTTATTTATTGTAATCAATCCATAATTATGACCTTATGTTATTTTATGTTGATGGTTATTACCTTACACTTATAATTCTTGCTAAGATTTAAAATTGTTAACATATGGCTCAATGATACATTTTTTCATTGTTGTTTTTTGTATATTTCAAAGTCCATGTGGTTAGAAGTTATAATTGTTGTCCAAAAAAAGTTAAACAAAGTGAACTTTAGGCAACAAAGCTCAAAAATAGATTGATAAAATTCACACGAAAAAGGAGTTAAACATCTCTACCCAACTATAAATAGAGGTCAAGAACCTTCGTATAACACATAAGTTAGAGTAATAAAGAGTAAATGATCATGAGTTTTGTCAAATTTGCTTTATCTTAAACCTTGCTACATTCTAAATTTGTATGAAGTACTCCATTATTGATAAATGAAGCTCTTAAGAATCCTCCATTATCAATCCCTCTCAATTTGATTCTAACACTAAAAGTTCTCAAAAACTTCTAACAATCCTCTCACAAATTATCTTATAATCATAATCCTTAGTCTTTAATAATGTCCTCAATCTCATAGCTCTTACATTTCTCTCATCATGTCCAATCTACCCTTAGCAATAAGTAACAAATCCTAATTGCTTAAAGTGATTTCCAACAATACATTAAGAATTAATAAACTTTACATGTTTTGCTTAACTCCAAAAAAATATTAAGAGTAATAAAAAAATTTACATGATATGGAACAAGAATTTGGTAGCTTAGATGGTTGAATAATTGTTTACATAGATGGATACTATTTTTAAGCTCCTAAACAAACATTTATTCCTTGTATGTGCCTTCAAGAAAGATTACGTTATCACTCTTTCAGATCTTTTTCTTCAAAAACTATTAAGAAAGGATCCATTGAGACACTCTGGCCTTGTTCTAAGTCTTTGGAGGATCATTGTCAAGTTGGTTCCTGCTCTGCTATTGGGAAACCCTTTGCAATACATCTCTAATTTGTCTTCTAGGTGGCACTCTTGGATCATTAGACAACAATAACAACTCTTCATCAAATTTGCAACTAAATCATCATTTTCCTAAGTATCCTTATATTTCATGTGTTGTACCTACTTTGTCCACTCATCTTTTGATGGTGCCTCTCCTACAACATTTGCATTATATGTTGATCATCTCATCTCTAAGATAAGTTTTCCCTATCATGCTATCCTTCCATCTCCACTCTATGGTTGTTACTTCATCCTATCTAATTAGTGTGAATGATGTGGCCCTGTTCACCATTTAGGCATAAACAACTCCTATCCCTTTGATGTCATACATTAGCCACCCTTTACCACATTAGAATCAAGACTTCCCTTACCTTGCATGCTCCATTTTCTATATCAACTCCCATTCCTTACCCTAATTCCTTCACCTCCTTAAACATGCTAGAATTAGTGGCTGTAACACCCACAACCATAACTCTTGTTACTACTTCATCTTATGCACCTCCTCTAGACAACCTTGCCCAAGACACACTCCACAATCCTAAATACATGAAGGATATTTGGGATACCTTGGTTAGCATATTCCAAAAAATTTCCATGTATTCCTTTGAGGTTCTTGATCCATCTCATGATGTCATAGATAATGTTATCACAAAAGTAGCCAAGTTTGTGAAAAATAAAGATGATCTAAACAAGAAGAGAGTAAATACTTTCTGCTTTACTTTAGTGAGTCTAGGAAGCACTATCTTGTTCAATCTTTTAATAAATAATGGAATCCTTAGTAATTATGATAGTCTTTGATAGGTTGCTCAAGTGGTTAGCTCATTCTCTTGTTAGGCAAGAAGTTATGATCTCAAGTCACATTTAAAACATTAATATGTTCCTTTAAAATTCTTCTATTTTATTACGTTGCCTATATAAACTAGGGTTTATCTATGATCAAATTATTTTGGGTTGAACACCCCCACCCTCTTTGCATGATGTATTAGCATATGATATGATAGTGTTATGATGGAATTACTTTAGAATGTTCTAGTCAATTGGATGTCACCCATATGGCATCCAAACATGGAGAATCTTATGATTATTGATTTTGACTCAAACAAAAAGGATGAATTTCATGTTAATCCTCTACATCTTCATTACTATTCCCTCTCTTAAGATATTGATTAGGAAAAATGGATCAACTCTAATTTGAAGAATACCTATAAAATGTTTTTGAAGTCTCATGTTCATCCTTTACATGTATATAAGATCCTAGTATACTACTCAATACCAATAAGGAGGTACTTGCCTGGAAATCCCTCATATTGAGGTTTAAAGCTAATACAGACAAAGGCAACAATAAGGATCCTTTCACCTTGATTCAAAATGTTTTTGAAGTAATTTATAATAAAGCTAGTCACCATAACTTGCTTGTTGTACATGATGGTCATTTCAATATAGTAATTAATTCTTCTCATTGTTAATCTTTTATTTATTACTTTCCTACTTATAATTTTTAGTCTATGTTTTAGAGGGTTTTGCTATTTTGACCTCCACATTTCATATTATTTTTTGAGATGTCATTGGTAAAAATGTTTTGTTACTACAACATTAGATTCAAGTTTAAGTTGTAACTTGAGGCGTGACCTCCTACTTTATTTTCTAAATCCCTCTCTTTTCTAAGAATCTAGTGCTAATGGAATCCATTCCAACAAATTTTTAAAAGTTGATTGCATTTTTTAAAATCCAGCACACACACAAGTCAATTTCTATCTAATAATAGTATATTATTAAATCTCACCCATTTAGAATGTTCCCATGAGTGAATCAGGCTTTCACCACTCACATGCAATACTCTCACATGTTTTAGGTAGAGTGTCTAAGGGATTTGGTGTAATGGAAACTCAGTCCATTTCAACCATAACAATCTCCTTGATAACTTGGAAAGATTACCTTAACAAAAAAATAAAAATAAAACCTAATGTTATTGCCATCTCTAAATCAAAATCTTAGAGATTAAAGAACACATATTTTGCTAAAAGCATTTGCAGGCCATGGATATTCATTGTTATCTAAAACGACTTGCAAGCTTTCTGAAACTAAGCTTAATGCTTTTACCTTTTTGGTTCCCTGAAATTGACAAACATTATTTTGAGGTGATTTCCTTGGTGTGTAAATAACTAAAACTAATTTTTTTAAACGAAAAAGCTAGATATTTAAATAACTTATGCCATGAACCACAAATCAAGAATTATAACACCAAAATCATCATGGATAAGAAGATCTTTTAGGAAGAGAGGGAGACCCAAGCAAATGGAAGCAGTAACTTTAGACCTTATGACCTTATGAATTTACTGGACAATAGAAATACACATGGTATGAGTTTTGAAAACATCATTGAAAAAAATTACCAGGAACAAATTAACCAAAATAACATTAATTAAAGAAACTACAAAAAACTAATCTTTTTACTTAAAAAACCAAGACAAGTATCACCAACAAATAATCACAAAGTCATTAGGCCTATTATTTTATATTATATTTGGAAGCAAAGATGCAATGTTATATTTCAAAGGACAGATTATTCTAATATATGTTTGCTCACCAGGTCAGAGAAGTTGCAAATCGTTTACCTCATTCATTTCCAACTCACATCTCAAGCATCTAAGTTCAATCTGGATACTCATCAGTTGGTTCATCTCTTGCAACTATGGGAAAGACCTATGCATTCCAGTAACACTCATCATCAGTAATCTCTGCAGGGAAGCTTCCCCTCTCTATTGAGGGGAGCCATCATTGGAACTCTCTATATCATTAATTGAGAGTTGTTTGCCTCATCTAATTCTATTCAGTAATGAGTCAGTATGCGTGGATGTTTGATAGTGCCCCAATTTGAGTTTCCTCCTTTAATACTCGTTTATTTATAAGTTGTTCCGGAGTCTCATTTACAGTGCTCCTAGCTTTCCCTTCCCCTCAAACCTTCTTTTCGGGGCTCTGACACCCAAAGTCATACCTTTTCATGAGATAAAATGTCTTTGACATGGAAGGGCTGCCACACGCGGCTACGACGGCCAAGGCATTCATCTTCATCTTCAACTATGCTCCAAGTCCACAAATAGATCATGCATACCTAAAAGGCCACCATTACTTTCATTAATTAAATGTTTCTTCTTCAAACCATCAAGAGCGTATCGAACTTCTTGTTCACCGTGTTCATCATCACTTTGCCGAAGTTTAACCAGAAGTTCTTCTTTCTCCCAATGGAAAAGGTTGCCACATCTAAGAATAAGCATTTTTCCAGCTTTGCCCAATGGAAAAGGTTGCCACATCTAAGAATAAGCATTTTTCCAGCTTTGCCCAATGGAAAAGGTTGCCACATCTAAGAATAAGCATTTTTCCAGCTTTGCCCAATGGAAAAGGTTGCCACATCTAAGAATAAGCATTTTTCCAGCTTTGTACCAAGATTGTCATAGATGACTTTTAATATCTCTTTCACATCAGAGAGCAAAGAATCTTTTATAGAAATCCATAAATAATTCCAATCTCCAATATCTTTTCCATGAAGCCTGGTGCCCAGTAACGTCAATACTAAAGGTATTCCTTTACATTTTTCAACCATCTTGTTTATCAGCTCATCAATTCATGCTTGGCATTATCAATTCCTGCAAACGCATACCTGCAAAATAATTCCTTTGACGTATGGACGTCGAGACCGGGGATTTCCCGCTGAATCAAATTTTCACCGTACAGGTCAATGGCAGCAGGGTCATGTTTCAGAACCCCCTTTTCCTGACAAGTTACAATAATGATGCTGTTTGGACTTAACGAAACATTGTCAAGAAACACAGTGCGGAATGGAAGTTCTTTGTGAATATTGTCTAGCACCAATAAAATTTGTGAATTTTTCAATCTCTTCCATAAATGTTTCTTCATTATTTCTAAAAAGCAGCTCCTCTCATCCTTAAAAAGCTGACTTAAAAGCTGTTTGTAGACTTCATTTACACGACCTTTCTCTACAAGTCCTTTAACATCTTCAATGAAACAACACCTCAGATATGGAATGTAAATCTTGTTATAAAGTTCTTTTGCAAAGGTGGTTTTTCCTCTACCTGGAATACCACTAATTTCTAGTACCGTCACACCACACCCATTTTGACGGCATCTCTCTATATCACCAATGGTGCTGAGCAACTGTTCCTCTATTCCAAAGACTTTCCCTGAAGTAACCATAGAGCCAACATCAAGTACCGTACATATCCGGTTGACAATGTCCATGCAACGTTCACTGTAAAAATAAAAGGGTTAAAATTACAGAATCAATTTTTGTAAAAAAAAAAATGTATATATTTATTTTGATATATGTCCTTTTATTCTGTATGGTATACAATACAGGTATAATATCGGCCCTAAAATTTATGCCTGCAGAAAGGCTTGGGGAGAAAGCCATCTTAAAGTGGCTTAAAACTTTATTGGAGTAAAATGTTTTGATTTACCATGGTTATAAATTGTTATTTTGCTTATTGTGAATACACCATAAACGCTGGTCAAAGTTTGCCCTTATGAAAAAAATTATCATTATCTGCATTAAAGTTTAAAGTTTAAACCAATTGACCAATAAACCTAAATTTTGAGTCATATGATAATATTCAATATGCTCTGATTGATTTGAATATCTGATCATAAATTGAAAAACCATATAGTAAAAATGGGAATAACTTAAGGTAAAAATCAAATTGAAATCCTTAAAATTAGTAAAAGAAAAAGATATATCTTCAACCTTTTTTCATTGTTTTTCAGTAAAAAAAGAGGATTAAATATAAAATTTGTGCTTTTTAAGTGATTCAAAATCACAACAAACATCACATTTAACTAAAAAAAGTCCATATAAAAAATATATAATCCATCCCATTTTGAATCCGCTGTTTTATTGCAATGCAAGCTCGTAGATTTCACCGTCTATATTAAACTAAAACTAAGATAAACTTAAAAAATAATATTAACATTACTCACCCTTTTCCATGGTATCCCGATAGATCCGCAATCTTGCCAAAAAATAATATTAACATTACTCACCCTTTTCCATGGTATCCCGATAGATCAGCAATCTTGCCCAGTGGAGAGAGGCTCTCTCCACTGGTCAATGTCTTCGCTGGAGTACCTGCCTTTGCTTTTGAGTTTCTGAAATCCCTCTCCAAAATCTCCTTTCACATGTGGGACATCTGAGGCTTTTACGTCATAGAAAATAGGAATCAGAGTAGATGCACCCCTGTCGTGTTTGTGCAGCATCATCACTAATTCTCTAAGAAGACACCAAGGAGACTCTGCAAATCCACTGGAAAGTATACACACATGCACATGAGAACATGCAAGGGCTTCTTTAATGGCCTCTGTTAAGGCCTCCCCACTCTGCAACTCTGCTTTATCGAGAAACACCTTAATACCTTTAAGGCATAAAACGTCATACAAATGATAAGCCAACGTCTCCTTTGTATCAGGGCCTCTATGACAAATAAACACATCAAACTTCTTGTTAACAGAATCCTCATTGCTTGAGTAAGATATCCTACTACCAAGTGGCTCTGAGGAAGGTCCATGCTGCAGAAACCGTGAGTATGATGACCCCTCACCCAAATCAAGTGGCGGAGTACCCATCTGCAGTGGCTCTGACAAAGGTCTAGCACCCAGATGCAGTGGCTCTGACAAAGGTCTAGCACCCAGATGCAGTGGCTGTAGGAAAGATTCAGGTTGAAGAAACTGTAAGGATGATGACCCGGTACCCAGATGTAGTGACTCTGAGGAAGGCCTAGCACCCAGATGCAGTGGCTGTAAGGAAGATTCAGGTTGAAGAAACTGGAAGTATGATGACCTAGTTCTCAGATGCAGTGGCTCTGAGGAAGGCTCAAGATTCACCAAAGTTCTTTTGGCTGCCTAGGAGTCTATATCTTCTTACTCCTCCATTTCTGTCCGGCTTCTCTTCAATGTTTTGTCTTCCATATCCCAATAGTTGAGCCGCTCGGTTGTTCCAGCAAAGACAGGTCCAGAAAGATGCAGGTATGTGAATTCAATAATTTGGTGCAGTGCGAAGTTATTTCTCCCATGAAATTAAGGAATATATCGTCCAAAATTTCTTGACTAAGCATGGCATTTTTCTCTGTAATTTCTAAACAAAAGTGGTCTGAACTCAAAAAGAAAGAGTGGAATTCCGCGTGACGCAGAAGGTGCTCCGCGTTATTGCGAGGGACCACGGTATGTGAACCAGATTTCACGGTAGAAATCAAAGCGGAGCATAGGAATCCATCATTTCACGGTCTACCACACAAGGAGGTCGGCACAAAGGAAACATTTGCTTTTCCACGTCCACCTCAGAACTCTAAATAATACGCCATCCACAATTAAGGCTGAGGATTCTTAACGTCTAAGTTGAAGCATGGAATAATATTTTAAACCAAGCAAGCCTTAATTATTTGTTTCTTCCCGCTCGTATGATTTTGGAAAGTGGGTTCAAGCTAAAGCAACGATTTTTTAACAAGGAAAAACTCAAAAAGCAGTTTAAATTAACAAGCAAAAGAAAGTTTACATCTGATCATATTAACAATTCTGGACCCATCTAAAACTTTGCTCATGGTTGAGTCAAAAGTGAACCAGAAAATAGAGTTCGTGACTACAGCCATTCAACAAACAATGTCAAAAGATGATAAGATGTCATTACTTGAGTGACGTTAGGATATGGAGGCACATAAAAAATTTGCAACTCTGCGTCAAAAGTGCTCCGCGTGACGGAAAGTTCCCTAAAATCTGCAGCACCGTAGAAATCAAAGATAATAAATAAAATAAAACGTTAGCGCACGCTTGTCTCTCAAGTCTCGCCGCAGTTTACGGTGCACCAAGGAATCTTTTACGTTTCCTTTCCATTTGTAAATTATCTTTCACGTCTATGCTTGTCGATGATCACGAACCTGAAAATCATTTTATTGAAAAAAATATGAAAAAGGTTACAAGGACATCATATAGATAAAAATTGCAACATTCTAAGATACTCGAAGGTATTCAGACCTTGAATTTTAAAAATATGTGAAGAGCATGTGCTTTGTAATTTAGAGATAGCTAAGATAGATACTTCTACCAGGTAAGTTTGCATGTAATAATAATTATTGAAAGAGTTTGTAGGTAGCACCATATGAGATCTTATATGGTATGCTATGTAAAACACCCTTATATTAGGACACAATAGAAGATGGCTAGTAGGTGAGCATGGATTTGGTCATGTACACCACAAAGCAAGTTGGAGAGATTCAAGATGAAGTGAGAGTTGCCCAAGATAGGCAAGTGGCATATGTCAATCAATGTTGGAGGCCAGACCATGTATTTTTTCGTGTCTCTCCCTTGAAGGGCCTTACATGATTTGGCCAAAAGGGGAAATTGGCTCCTATGTACATTGGTCCTTTTGAGGTGCTATAGAGGATTGAAAGGGTGCCCTATAGTTGGCACATGTAAATGTTATGTTCCATGTATTCATGTTGCAATGGTATGTATATGCTGAGTAGCATGTGATTGATCATTTAGGGACACACTTATAGTTTAATGTCAGTTATGCAGAGCACCAAGTTGAGATTGTAGATCACATGGTGCATCATCTATGCAATAAAGTTGTTTCTATGGTCAAGGTTTTGTGAAATAGACATGATGCCTCAAAAGCTACTTGGAAGTTAGAGACTAAAATATGGGTAGCTCATCCTAAGATCTTCTAGAACGAAGATTCTCAAATATGGGAACCTATTACATCCCTTCCGTAGGCCTTGTGTATTGCATTATGATTATATGTGTGTAGTCTTAGTGGATTATCAAAGACAAGTTAATTTGTTATGATGGTGATTTACATGTTATAATGCTTGACTCTTATGATATGATTATGATGTCTTTACATGCTTAACTAACATGATTATATACACTAGTCCTTTGCGTGTGTTAGGTAGGTGATGTGGCTAGTAAAGATGTTAAGACTAAGATACAAGAACAACTGTCAAGTATGTATTTATGTTTTATGTGTGATTTGGCATCTATTCATTTGAATTGTAGTGTTATGCTAGGCAATGCTTGAATTTGATTTTGATATGTGAACATCTAGTGTATTTAATAGGATCTCATAGGTTCAAATAGATTTTGATTTGGAGTTTGAGTGTGGCTAGGTAGGTGATGTGGTTAGCAAGGATGTTAGACTAAGACACAATACAACTATTAGATATGTATTTATGTTTTTGTTGATGCGTAAATTTTGGACACGCGAACACCTGTGAAAACTCGTTTTAGGAGACTATCGCCTAGAAAGGGCAATGTGACAGAACTTTTAATAACAATATTTAAAACAAAATAAAACAAATAAAAGCTTAGATTTGATGTTGGAAACTTAAAATAATCTGGGCAATTTGCAAAATGATGAATAATTCAAATATTCAAATTTTATATGTCCCGCTGTTGCAGATGCAAGCGGAGTGGCGAGCGATGCGGCCGGCAACGGGAGCAGCGATGTGGCAGCAGGCCAGACAGAGGGGCGGCGACAGCAAAGCGAGGTGCGGCAAGCAGAAAACAGTGACGCGGCAAAGGCAGCACAACGTCAACGACGAGAGCACAGAGGGTGGTGGCTAGCGCAGAGGCCACGTACAGCAGTGCTGGGGATGCACAGCAGAAACAGCAACACACGCAACGCGGTAGCGGAGGAGACAGTAACAGGTCGCTGTTTCGCGTGCGGTTGGGGCATAGAAGGAAAATCAGCGGCGGTAGCAGCAGAAAACAGCACAGTGGCAGGCAGCGCGGGAGTCAGCGATGCGTGGTGGTAGCGGAGACAGCGCGGCGGGCCACGTGGGAGAAAGCACGACGATGCAGTAGATACGGGACAGCGAGATGGCAGGACAGAACAGTAACGCAGCAAGGGCAGGAGAAAACACGGCAGCACGGAGGACAGGAACAGCAGAATCAGCAACCCGGCGTCAACGCGACTTCAGGCAGTGACGCAGTAGCGCAGGAGTGGCAGATGCGGTGAGCGCAGGAGCACAGAAACAGCGTCGCAGGCAGAGAGACCAGCACGGCAGGCAGCGGTGACGCGGAGCGGGAGCAGCGAATGAGGTGGCAGCAGGAGTGCAGAGCGAGGTGGCAGCGGCAGAAACAGCAACGTAGCAAGGGCAGGAGGCGGCGATGCGGCAGCAGAAACAGCGGGAGAACAGTGGCTGCGGAGAGGGAGACAGAGAGAGGTCGCAGTGGTGGGAGATGGTGAAAAAGAAGGGAGGCCGATGCACAGCGGACGTGGAGGCCGCGACATGGGGAAATCAGCCTGAGCGTAGCTGCGAGAGGGAGCGTTTGCAAGGTTGGCATTACTGCAGGCACGGGATATGGCGGCGGGCGAACAGACGAACAGATCCTCGCGGGCGGCAGGGGAACAGACGAACAGATCCTCCAAAACCTGCCAGAGAAGCCCCCGGTATGAAGAAAATCTCTTCCCTGGATCTGCCGAGGCAGAGGATCAGTGACACAGGGCTGGAATCTCCCTGTCCCCCTGGATGAAAACTCCTGTGAGCAGGGTCGGGTCTCCTCTTTTATAGCAGCAGAGGCGGAGGTGGAAACCTAACCCTAATTGCTGCCACCCTAAAAATAAAACCCTAAGGAAAACAATCATAGGTTTAGTTTATTTAATTTAAAAGGCACGCGGTCCTCATTTTATTTATTTTTAGTTTAATTTTGAAATCTTTTTTTTTTTTAGAATTTTATGTTTTATTGTTGGTTGAACAAGGCCCCATGCCTAGTATGGGTGAAAGTTGGCCACTTACCCCCCAAACTACAGATTGCATGCAAGTGCAAGGACTAGAAAATTTCTAATGAAAATGCGAATGGTGGGGAAAACAAAAAAAACATAAAACAAGAGATGCAAACTTGAAAAATAAACTATAATGTTCTAACATGATCAAAATAACCAAACAGTCAAAAGAGACATCGACATAGGCCATCCAAACAACCATTAAAATCTAATTTATTGGTATTTTGACTAAGATCTATAGATAAATATGTGTAATTATATATATATGT
>MNCI01024522.1:105644-130917 GCA_015680685.1 Gnetum montanum | reverse complement strand
T
This sequence comes from Gnetum montanum, assembly GCA_015680685.1. NCBI lineage: Eukaryota > Viridiplantae > Streptophyta > Gnetopsida > Gnetales > Gnetaceae > Gnetum > Gnetum montanum. The sequence continues at coordinate 130,916 of MNCI01024522.1, read as the reverse complement.
AAAACTCTAGATCTAGAAGCTAACAATATCACTAAAGATCCTTTGGTTGAAATCCCCATTACCACAGTCAATGACGAAGCCAGAACCTTGAAATTAAGTGCCTTACTAGACCCACAACTTGTAGGCGACATCACTCAGGTGTTAAAAGACAACATAAAAATGTGTGCATGGTCATATATAGACATGCCAGGACTAGACCCCTGGATCATCCAACATAACATTATTCTTGATGAAAAAATTAAACCAGTAAAGCAAAAAGCATGAAAGGTTAGACCCAAAAGTGGCATTAGTAGTCCGCGCTGAGATCACAAAGCTCTACCAAGCTAGTTTCATCCAAGCCGTCGACTATTCCGATTAGGTATCAAACATTGTTGTAGTTCCCAAGAAGAATGGTGGTATACGCATATGCATTGACCTCTGTGACCTCAACATAGCCACTATAAAAGATGACTTTCCTTTGCCCAACATTGATCAACTTATTAACATGACAGCTGGACATGCACTGTTATCCTTTATGGATGGATTTTCAGGCTACAATCAAATAAGAATTAATTCAGAGCATCAACTTAGAACAAGTTTTATGACACCTTGGGGGACATTTTCTTATATGATGATGTCATTTGACCTTAAAAATGCAGGTGCTACATATCAGCGAGCAATGAAATACATATTTAGTGACTACATGCTCAATTTGCTCAATGATTATGTTGATGATATAGCGGTCAAGTCTAAAACAACTGAACAACATGCAAAAGATCTGGACTTAGTGCTTAAACGTTGTCTCAAATATGACCTTAGACTCAACCCAAAAAAATGTGTCTTCGGTGTTAAAATAGGAAAAATGCTTAGTTTCCTAGTTTCCGAAACAGGGATATAGGTAGACCCCGATAAGGTTAAAGCGATAACCAATATGCAACCACCAAGAAACCTTACTGAACTACGTGGCCTCCAAGGTAGGCTGCAATTCATTAGACGCTTTATCAAAAGGCTAACGGATAATTTGAGTCCCATGCAACATCTATTACGAAAGAATGTACATTTCCAATGGACTCAACAATGCCAAGAAGCATTTGAGAACATAAAATAAGTGTTGGCCTAGCTACTAAATTTTTATCCTCCATAAGGTGACAAATATTTCTACATCTATCTTGCAACTTCCAGTTCTTCCATCGCATCCATGCTTTGTCAAAAATGTCAAGATGGGGCTGAGATCCCTGTATATTATCTAAGTCATGCTTTAATAGCCTATGAACAATGATACAATGACATAGAAAAATCATGCCTTGCCCTCGTCTTCTCTTTGAAAAAATGGCTGCATTATCTATTCCATAATCAAGTTCACATCATTTGCAAGGATAATTTTCTCCATGCCATCACTAATAATATCTATAAGTCAAGTAGGTTAGCTATGTGGAAAGTGATGATTGCAGAGTTTAATTTACACTATGTCGCTCAATCTTCCACAAAAGGTCAAGCAATAGCCACGCAACTAACCGTCTCACTGACACACGATCAAGCAACAATAAACCCCGAATTCCCAGATGAAAATGTTAATAGTATAGACACTGTACTTAATGATTATGAGGCAATCCTCTACTTCGATGGTGCTTGAACCTCTCGAGGAGGAAGTGCTGCAGCCATTTCAATATATCCCTCTAGAGAAATCCAACCTTCTGCCTACCGCTTAAACTTTCCTTGCACCAATAACATAGCAGAATACGAAGGTCTTCTTAGAGGACTTCAAGTAGCGTTAACTTTAGGAATCTCACACCTTGTAGTTTGAGGTGATTCGCAATTAGTTATTAATCAAGTCACTGAAGTCTACACATGCAAAGCTCTCCATTTGCAACCATATTGTGATTTGACTAAACATCTAGTGAGGCAACTAGTAGAAGTGGATATACAGCATGTCCCTAGAAGCAAAAACACTATCACTGATGCACTTGCCACACTAGCCTTAAATATGACACCTGAAATGTTCCATGCATTGCGTAGTTCTATAACCAGTTGTGCCGAACCTGTAATTAACACTCTAAATGAAGTACCTGTAGCATCTGTTAGTACAACACATGCAATAGAATGGTATGATGACATAAAAGAGTATCTTCTAAGAGGTGAACCTCCATAACACTTGACAAATTCTCAAAAGGATGCTATATGAAAATGTTCCTGCCAATACACATTAATAGGAGACACCTTGTGTCGTAAATCGTATGAAGGTATTCTGCTAATATGCGTTAGTAGCATTGATGGTCAAATGATCATAGAACAAATTCACGAAGGACTTTGTGGAGGACACATAGCACCTAAAGCAATGGCAACAAAGATTAGGTGCTTAGGTTACTATTGGCCACACATGGAATATGATTGTGTCTCCAAGGTCAAAACATGTGACATTTGCCAAAAGCATGGTAATCTAATACATGTACCACCCAACGAATTGCATACTGCACAAATCATATGGCTATTCCAAAAATGGGGTTTAGACTTAATTGGACCAATAACGTTGTCATCTTCAGTAGGCCACAGCTTCATTATCACCACAACTGAATATTTTACAAAGTGGGTGGAAGCTATTCCTCTCAGGAAGACCACATCAAAACACATTTGCACCTTCATAATGGAAAATATCGTAACTCATTTTGGTATTCCAATGACCATCGTTACTGACAATGGGCCACAATTTAGCAGCGCAGATACCAAAAGCTTTTGTGAAAGTCTGGGCATTAAACATGTGTTTTCATCACCTTACTACCCATAGAGCAATGGTAAAGTGGAGGCTACAAACAAAACTATCATCATAGTGCTCAAAAAGATGCTGAATCAAAGAAAGAAACGATGGCATCAACAATTAGTCTACACATTGTGGGCTTATAGAACGACACATCGAACATCCATAGGTAAAACTCCATATAGTCTTGTATACGGATCTGAAGCTATTTTACCTTTAGAATTGTAGGTTCCCTCATTACAAATAACTCTCTCTGGTCTCCTCGATAAAAGTCAAAACAATGAATTGCGCATTGTCGACCTCAACTTAGTAGAGGAGGAATGTGTACAAACTCTTGATCAAATTGAATGGTACCAAAAATAGCAGAGGCAAAGGCATAAGCACGATCTCCATAAACACCCAATCAAAGAAGGAGATCTAGTCCTTAAGGCCACCCGAGAACATCCAGATAAATTCTTAGCCAACTGGGAAGGGCCTTACTTAGTCACCAAGGCATACAACAATGGAGCATTCAAACTTTCTAACATGGACGGAAATGAGTTCGCCAATCCTACAAACCACTTGTACTTGAAAAAGTATTATGTCTGACAAACCTAAGACACAGAGTAGTCTTGGATCATGAATTAAAACTAATACCACATAGTAGTCCTGGATCATGACTTAAAACTGATACCATAGAGTAGTCCTCGATCATGACTTAAAACTGATACCACAGAGTAGTCCTGGATCATGACTTAAAACTAATATCATAGAGTAGTCCTGGATCATGACTTAAAACTGATACCATAGAGTAGTCCTGGATCATGACTTAAAACTGATACCACAGAGTAGTCCTGGCATCATGACTTAAAACTGATACCATAGAGTAGTCCTGGATCATAACTTAAAATTGATGTCATGATTTAGAACTAATACCACAGAGTTCTGTCTGGTATGACACTAAATTGCTACATCCATCCACCATGACATGAAACTAGCATCCAGAGTCCACTAAGACTATAAACTAGTTTGCCTATTCACAGTCCACTATGATTATAAACTAGCAATGCATTGTTTGCTGTGACGCTAAACTGGCACCGTCCAAGGGGTTATGACATGAAACTAATCTGCAACAGTCTGCTAAGACTATAAATTGGTGACATCATCGATGACCAAACAAAAACTTGAAAAGATTTGTCGCTGCAATCGGCTTCTCATGTTTCACAAAGACTTGCTGCATGATTCATCCCATGGGCCCTAATAAAGCTAATGTTGTTCATGATTCTATTTGCTTTGAAAATTTCACATGATGACTCCATCTCCTTGTTTAAAGTGTTTAGTTGACTATTTTATTTGTGGTTTTTCTAATCTTCTTGGAGTTGTGTTTATAGGATGACACTTCTGAGGCGTTCATGCATAGATGCACTTCATCATGACGATAAGCTATCATATTTTTCCTAATGCATGTAACTGGGTTAATCAATTCGTTCATAAGTACATTCCCAACTCCTGATACATTCCCTATTCCGCATCATGCTCCCTTATCCTATTCAATTACATCCCCCTTGATACATTCCACTCATCTCAAAACTCTTGATACACTGTTGCACACTATAACTCCCTAAGCAGTCGCAACGCAAAACACAGTACACAAGGCATGACATAAAATGCAAACGCTCGAACACGAGCATAGCATTAAAAGTAAGCTCTTTCAAAAAGACCAAAGAGAAAAAGAAAAATAAAAGAAAACAAAAAAAGAAAATAAAAGGATCAAAGAGAAAAATGCACGGAAAAGGTCTTCGTGACCCCGTTGACATCATAAATTATGAACTATTGGCTCCTCTTCTACAAGTCCCAGGTGAGAAGGAAATTGTCTTGAAAAATAGTTACACTTGTGTCCCAAAGAGACCATGTAGCACATCATCGCGTGGCTTTGGCTATTTACGACGGGCCTCGTAAACACTCTATAAGAGTCCTGTTTCTCCAAAGAATGCACTTCCTATGTCTTGGCTTCAAGTTTGCTGAATAATGGCTATGGACAAGGACCAAAATATAGCTCATTCGCATGAGAGCACTCCTCTCCCACAATCCTGACAACAATCATAACCCTTGATCAACTCCTAACTTCCCCCAGTTACAATCCCTTGCATCTTGAACCACATCCCCTCAATCCTATGTACTTTTGAAAATGGTGTGATAACATCTAGCCAAGGGCTAACGTTTAATGTTTGGTACTTGTTTGTTCATGGTGTTTGCACTTCTTTGTCAACTCCTCTTGGGTCAATTCTTCCAAATGTCAACAAAGAGGGGCCAATGAAACACCACTAATTTTAGCTTAGCACTTTAAATTGAAAATGACTCGAGCCCTTTCAAGCATTTAGAAGGAAATATTTGGCTAAGGCATTAAGCTCACACCTATCCTGCCCAAGGCATCTTACTCATCCTCAGCATGAACAACTCCAAAATCAAATCAAAAGTGGAATACGATTGCTCAAAGTTCAAAAATTCCAGTTTTCAATGCCCAGCATCCAAAATTATCCAGATCACACATAGGCAAGCAGCGGTTATACTTAAAAACAAGCTTCAAAAGGATCAAAATTTGGTAAAAAATTATAGGTCTTTGCTCAGTTTTTTGCAAGTTACACTGGAGCATGACATACTCCAAGTGGCCTATTCTCAGAGCCAATCCAAGTAGTTAGGAATTATTGGTTTTAACTGTCACGATTGCAATCTACCAAAAATCATCTACGGATTCCTACTTCAATTGCAATCTTTCTCAAAATCTAGATCTTGTCTGTGATATTTTTGGAATAGCTAGTTTTCGCTACCTTTTTTTTCTTCTTTCTTGGTGCCTCCTGCGACTAGATTTTGGAGTGTTTCGTGTGCCCTAATCTTGTAATGGATTGTATCGACACCAATGAACAATGAAGAACCAAGAAGCCCAGGATCATTGAATTGAACCCTGATAATAAGAAATGGTCGCTTTGGAACCAGAAAGCTGCCTGCAAATTTTCCATGAATACAAGACCATCACTGAATCACTGTGTTGGCAGGCATGGCTCCTGATGACCTTATCAAGTTTTTGGGGTTGCTGTCCAAAATTGCGCTACCTGAGAACGACGTCAAATATATTCACAAGTGCGCAAACAACGTGGGGAAGCTTAAGTTTTCTCTCAAGAATGGTAGCATGGTGATTCAGGTTGAGGATCCTACTTCGATTAGTGCAATCTCTTGATATCCAATGATAAAAAATTTCATCATCCATGATAGGGATATGAACAGTAATGGATGGTCAGTTGTAAAACATCCCCAAGTTATGTAGGTCATGCTGGATGATGGACACACGCCAGAAGTCACGCTGGGCATGAGTGTAGACCAACTCACACTAATGTCCAAAATCAACACACACTGGAGGCTCAAACACCTCAAACAGCCCCAAAACCCCTCAAATTGGCATTCCATTGTAGTCAATTTATGGACGAAGAAGTTTCAAACGAGCCAAAGTTAATCCTTCTTGATTTTCTTTGTAAATTTTTATCGTTTGAGGGCTTTTCTAAATTTTTTGTATTTTCATGGGCTTGAATGACCCACACGATGTGAGATACATTGAACTTGGTCAAGAATGCAACTATCCAACCCACATCCAACTTGTGCACAACTATCTAGCACACATCCAACTCGTTCCAACTATCCATTGGACACATGTCACTAGATCTGCTTTCCTCTCATCTCCCAACCATTGATTCCATTCTTGAATTTCGTGGCTGAGCCCAGCCCAACCCTATAAATACCCTGTCAATTCACATAAACAAGGGAGGAAAAAATTGGAGAGATTGGAAACTCTGAGAGAGAACAGAACCTGCAATCCCTGGGCGCTCGGCACACCTAACTGGTGGCATCCAAGCATTTCTCACGTTCATCACATCACATCATCGCATCATCACGTCATATCATCCCAGGGCTAGGCATTTGACTTGTCATCCACACATATGCAACTACGCTTTGACGGCGCACATTTTTTTTAAAACAATATAATACAGTTTCATTATTGCCTTCCATCTACATTATTTACTTTGGTTTATGCTTTGTTCACAATATAGCTCTATATATGCTTTATTTATAATTCAGTACGCTCTGTTTACATTTTGTATCACTGTTTGCATTCCTTTTACATCCTGTTTATGATAACCCCAGCGCTAGCCATAGCTTACACTTAGGGAAGTCCTTGGTTGATTTGCGTGCAAATCATCCAAGGCACTCTACCTTAGTTTACTTTTTTAGCTTACCCTCAGGTGAAGGTAGGGTTAGCTATGGCTGTCTGACGATCTCTCGATGTTTATTTCCCTTTTAGCCTTACACCGATGATTTAGGTTAGTACACCTATAGTTGGCCCCAAAGGTCCATTGGGTCAAACCTTGGTCTCAAGGATCCACATGGCCAACACTTTGTCCTGAGGGTCCATTAGATCAACCTTTGGTCCCAAAGGTCTGTTTGGGAAACACTTGCTCTTGAGGATCCATTTCACATACAACTTGGTCCTAAGGTTTCCTTTTACCAATGTTTGGTCCCAAGGGTCTGTGTGGCCAACACTATGTCCAAAGGATCCATTTTACCTACAATTGGTCTTGAGGGTCTATTTTCCCAAGGGTCTTTATGGCCAACACTTTGTTCCAAGGGTCCATTTTGCCAACAGTTGGTCCCAGGGGTCTGTTTGGCCAGCCCTCGATCCCAAGGATCTGTTTCCCCAACACTTGGTACCAAGGGTCCATTTTAACAAATACCTAGTCTAAGGGGTTTCATTTCCCCAACACTTGGTACCAAGGGTCTGTTTCAATAAATACCTATTCTAAGGGGTTCCATTTCACCAACATTTGGTCCCAAGGATCTATCTAGCCAACACTTGGTCCATTTGGGCAAGACTTGGTCTCAAGGGTCTATTGGGCCAAACATTGGTCATGAGGAACCGTGGGGCCAACCAAAACATGGTTGGTTTTGAGTGTTTGTTTTACCTATAGTTGGGCCTAGTGGTTCATTTTTCAACCTAGGCTCCACCATACCATCCTGCACCCTTATAAATTTGGTCCTAAGTGTCCATTTTGCCTACACTTGGTGCCAAGGGTCCATTTGGTCAACACTCAACCCCGAGGGTTTTTTGGGCCAACCCTTGATCCCAAGGGATCTTTGTGGTCAACAAAATATCCAAAGGGTCTGTTGGATCAACCCTTGCTCCCAAGGGTCTATTTGGTCAACATTTGGTCCTGAGGGTCCATTTGGCTAACAATTTGGTTTTAAGGGTTTGTCTAGCCAACCCTTGGTCCTAAGGGTCTATCTAGCCAACAGTTGATTCTCAGGGTCCATTTTGCCAACCTAGTCTCCACCATACCATCTTGCACCCTTATAAATATGGTTCTAAGGCTCTTTTTGCCCAACACTCGGTGTCAAGGGTCTATTGGATCAACCTTGATTCCAAGGATCCATTGGGTCAAACCTTGGTCCTGAGGGTCTGTCAGGCCAACCCTTAGTGTTGAGGATCTTTTTTTAGGCAAACAGTTGATTCTAAGAATCATTTGGCCAATACCCAACCCCAAGGATCTATGTGGCCAACCATTGGGATCACAAGTGTCCATTTTACCAACCCAGGCTCCACCATACACATCCTGCACCCTTATAAAATTTTTCTTAAGGGTCTATTAAGCCAAGCCTTTAGTTCCCATGGGTGCATTTGGCTTACAGTTGGTCTAGAGGGCCAAATTGATGAACACTTGGTCCCAAGGGTCTGTTGGATCAACCCTTTGGCTCTAGAGGTGATGCATGATGAGGTACCCCTACACTCAACCATATGAATACAAGTGTTCAAACACGACCTGGTCAAACTCCACAAATAGACTAGTTGTGATATCTACATAGTCACTTGTTGATCTTAGTTTGCTGTCTTTCCACTTGAACTAGTATTTGCTTTGTCACGTATGGTTTAGTCTAGAGTGAAGTGTAAGATGTGGTCCTAGACTAGTGCTACTCCTAGAGACAATGAAAAGTAACTTTGATTAAGCTAAGAGGGGAAGGGTGAAGAGAGTCTAAGCTAGGCTAAGTGCGATGAGCATTCATCCCTAATCATTCATACACATCTTGGACCTAATGTACTATTGCTGGGATTACCAAGTGCTTGTCCTAGGTACACTACTGGGATACCAAGTAGTCACACTTAAATGCTCATGATTAAGTTGTACTCATTTTGTATTTAATAATAGGGATAGGAGAGGAAGGTAATGATATGTTAAGTAAGAAAGTAATAAATAATAGTTAAACTAAGTGAATGTTATAATGATGAAGTAATATCGATCTTTATTTCCGATCATGTGTATGTCCAAGTACGTCACACTCAAATAAAGGTTCTGTACAATTACAATCATCACACTGCAGGCGTGCACTAGGGAAAAGGTTGAGAGGAATTGAAAACTGACAAAAAGATCCTACTTTAATTTTTCCTATGACTCTCCCATGAACCCAATTATGCATTTATAGGCTCACATAGGAACCATGATATCATGTATCCGATATCACATCTAGGCTATGATATCAGGTACCTGATATCAGGGGTCTGATATTAGGACTCATTAGATATTAGGGGTCTAATAATAGGGGTCTGATAATAAACCACAATTATCAAGAGGATCTTTTTTTGGCCAATGCTTGAGAGCTTTGTTGAGTTGGTCACAGCTAAAAGTAGGAACCTCATGGTTGTAAAGAGTGTTTTGCATGTGAAGAATATCAATTAGTTGTGGTCTCCACTCTATGTAACCTCACAAGCATGGAACATTCCCTACTTGTGATGTGAATGAACAAAGTCCTCATTGGGGTGAGGTTCCGAATCTTCTGTAATCAAAATATATTAAGATTCCAAGGCTACCACCCAAGATTTGTCCCAGAAGAAGGGGATAGTGTATATCTATGTGTGTGTGCATGCGCGTGTGTGTGTTCATGTGTTATATATATGCATGGGAAGGGGGAGACATCCATCTCTTGAAAAAAATGCATGACCCCTATCCACCAACCCCTAAAAAACAATGATTTTGATGGGGATGGAATGCAGCCAAGCATCTATGAAGCAAAAGTAAAAGAAGGCTTGAGGAGAAGGAAGAGGGGGAGGTGGTGATCACGAATCTCGACGATAAGGGACCAAATCTTAGTGAATCATGGCAACAAGGCCACTATACCACTTACAATACCCCATCATGTATTTAAGTAATCTACAAAGGATTATCTTCACCAACCACTCGAAATGAAACTGCATGGCCCCTAGTACCGCACTGTGTAGGCAAGATCAGGGGGTAACAGCGAAGCCACCCCTATAGCAAGTCACGTAGCAACTAACAAGGAATGAGGCATTGCCTCTAGCATGGATTTTGACTTAGAGGTGTTTAGTCATAATCTAACACATGGTAGCTTTGCATCATTGGCTTTTCAACCAAACACAATGACCAATTATGTAAATCAACAGTTCCTCTCATACTAAGTTGAATTATTATCATGGTGAGCATCATCAGTAGGGTAAAACTAACCTATCTCACAAAGGTCTAAACCCAAATCATGTTCCCTATTGGTGGGTGAACAATCTAACACTTGATGAATTCTACTTCATAATGATAGGAAGAGTTGATATTGAAGGATCAAAAAGCAACATCACTATGAACACTTAGCTACCAAAAGCTAGTTATCCTTGTGGTAAGTCTCCTAACACCTCTAGCTTCAAATTTTGAATATCTAAAGGATTGGTAAGCCATGCTTTCATGGTTTTTATTCGTACTAAAAATAAAAACCAAATGATCTTTTACCCTTTTATTCCACATGAGATTTCTATTCTCATTGAGCTCATCTTAGGACACCTGTGTTATCTTTTAATAGATGTGTTGCCCTAGCCAAACTCCCCACCTGACTTTGTCCTCTACACAGATCGACATGCCAAGGTGCATCTTGGATCCAAAAGCAAGGGTTGTGCCCCATTCCTAACCAATGGAGTAAGTAAAATAACATTAAAAGTAGTGGTATTTCACTTGTGCTGTGAGCAGCTCCCACTTATTCTACACTTAAGTCATTTCACAAAGTTAGACTAGAGTCAAGCTCAATAGGGTCTTCTCTACCCATTGATTCTACCAAGCATGTTCCCTTGGCTATGGTTTCACTAAATAGTAGGTATAGATAGTGGAAATCTCATTAATCCATTCATGCATGTCACTAATTAGACAATGAGGCATTTGGCTACCTTAAGAGAGTCATAGTTACTCCCGTTGTTTACTTGCACTTGGTTGAAATTCTTCACTTTGACATTTATAGCACTGGGTAGAAATCACATTACATCAGCATCTGCAAGGACCATTACAATGCTTTGTTTTAATTAAATAGTCAAATTTCCCTTGTCTGAGCCAGTTTTGAGTTAGTTGTTCATTGCCTAGGGAAAGCTCTTCCTCATGGAGGTGGAGAGGACACTCTATGTCTATCACCTAACTAGCATGAAAAGGCACACCATTACCACAAAAGTAGCTCAAGCAAGCCCTTGATAGCCTGTGGGTTTGGGGCATAGACCCCTATGCCCAACCCTCAAAGCTAATCCTTTTCCTAAAGTTACAGGTCAAAAACCTACATTGTTCTATGGACTAGAGGTTGTTCACCTTGGAGACCTAATGTGATTATGAGTATGACTAGGCATGAATGATACTTGGTTCTCCAAATTTCTAGGGCCTACCAAGGGTGCATTGAACACCACAAGACATGCGATGCTCTTCTAGCCATTAGACCCTATCTTTGATTGAGCCAATTTCAAGGTGGACAGGCTATTAAAAAGAAAAGATTACTCTTCCCAGGGCCCTCACTGACATCTTTAGATTCCTTGACATTGCCATCCACTACCATGTCTCAGTATAGGAATGTTAACTTGATTTCCTTTCAAGATCTTGTGTGGATTGCATCCATTGAAAGGGGCTCCCCCATGTCTTAAGATCCACTAACCCATGTCCAAGTGTTATTCACATGGAACCTTTCTTCACATTAGTCTTCAAAGTTCTCATTTGAATATTTGCTACTAAAAATAAGATCTACACTCAGGGCTACTCCACCTAGGCTCACATCCTAGGCTTTGCAATGACCCCTATGCCCTCCTACTCATCGAAGCCTAGCCCTTGCCTTGATGGCTGAGCATAGGTCATGCACTTAAGCACCATCCATTTTCAAGGCTATTTGATTAGACAAGTGAGTTGTGTTACATACTCCTTATTAGATTTCAACTTCCATGACCACCGTCCTATTGTCTTAATCAACCAACACCCTTTGTGGGTTTTGGGTTAGCACGTAGTTAGGCACCATAGCTTGAGTTTTAGTTTAGCCCACATCACCAATTCTACTTACCAAAAATGGCTCACTTGGAGCTCTCAATTCGTTTACATAGCTCATCAAGGTAGCCCCTCCATCTTACCTATTTAAAGTTTGATAATAGGTCAAGGGCATTGTGCCCTTGATGCCTCTAATCATTTGCTTTACCTAATAAAACTTGAGAACATGAGCTCTAGCTATCCTAAGGAAAACTTTGAAGGGAACTAGCTACTAGATGGTTTGATTAGTCTTTCACTCCTATATCCAAGTTAGATGAATGATTTTCATGTCAGTATCACAATGGGTCTCAACTAGAGTTTTCTCTGGCTTTGCCCTACTCAGGCATAGTTCACCATCTTTTGGATCCTAATAGGCATGCTTTCACTCGAACCCTTCTTAAAATGATCAAGGTCGGTGGATGGTGCTCCATGCCTATGTAGGGATCTTGCCTTTTAGCTTCCTTACACCATGTGGGTTTCCAAACTTAACAACTCTCATGCATGTTAGACTCCTTGGTCCATCTTTCAAGATAGGTTAAATGCAAAGCCCATGGAATCTGTATCCTGAGCATGTAGGCATCATAAGATCCTTCCCTCAAAGGGGCATGCACTTGGACCCTCAATCTTCATAGTAGAAGCATGCACATAGCCAGGTACACATGCTTGTGCCATGGTGCTGATCCATGCAGACTCACCTCTTAGACCAAGCAGTGGACCAAAGCATACATGCTCTACTCCATGTCTAGCTAGGAAGAAACATTGGCCTCCATCCACTTCCCTCTCAACAATTTCAAGCACTTTTTAACTCTCTTTTCAAAGTCCTTTTCATCTTTCCCTCATGGTACTTGTTCACTATTGGTCTCTCACACATATTTAGCCTTGGATGAAATTTACTACCAACTTAGGACTACATTCCTAGACAACCTAACTCACTGATAGCACCCTATGATGTAGTAGGGTCTAGGCTTGATGGGGCTATCACCCTCTCTAGCACCCTATTTCAAGGGACTTAGGATCAGTCCACCATAGGGGACACTTCTACAAAATACAATTCGAGCAACGATTGTTGCCAAATTTTCACACTAGACTATTCTTGGTCCACTAGCTATTACTAGGGGAATCCTTGTAAGTTTCTCTTCCTCTAGCTTAGTTATATGCTTAAACTAGGTAGGTACCCTCTCCTGAATTGGGGTCACTATGAAGATGGAGCATCACCCCTCCTATGCGTGATGAAAAGGAGGAACATCATCCCAAAAAATTATCGATCGCATGGTCCCACATCACACTAAAGAAGAAGCGCAGGGAGGGGGCCAACATACCTTGTGCATTCTCAACATAGGGAACAAAGAGACCATCACCATCATCCATTGCTCCATCATAGGAAAACTAAGAAACATAGAAGATAATAACTTTCAACCAACCACACCTCAGGAAATATGGATGACCACATCTACTACCCCCTCACATGGGGTGAAGAGAGAATGTAATAGGATCTTCACAGCACCTAGGCAAATGTGTGCTCAACCTAGGCCTTGAGTGCAACTTGCATTCAAAGATTCAATGATTCATAGGATTCTATAATTCACACAAAGTATCACATTTCTCTACGTTCTTCATCGAAATGAGAGCCAAGATATCCATTGTCGAGAGTCATGGTAGGGGTCATGAATCCTAATTGCCCATTGCAGCAACATGATGGATGTTTGTCGCATCCTTGGTGTCACTCGCACCCTTGCATTGGGGAAACAAAAGTAGGCAACATCTAATGGATGTGACCAATGTTGATGTCTGGACAAGGGGAAAAACCACCCTCTAAACAACAACCTTGCTACGCAACCATGGATGGGCAGGATGAGAGCCTACGAAGAATTGACATCATAGTTATTCGATGCAATGCCCCTACCCCACATTTTCCCAAAGCAATGATGTACCTTGCAACCTAGAGGTAGAGGGTAGCCATTCACCTCGAACATGTGTGATAGGAGAAAAGAACTACACCTAGCCATAACATCTTATCCCTTCCTCCCTTGTGCCCCTCTCTTTGCAAAACTAGATGGTTGGGAAAAAAGAGTAGCCCTCATATGTCCCCCTTGGGTATAGCCTTATATATTTAAAGTTGTTTGTGACATGCTTACTAACTGCAAACATAAAGTTTGAGAGCCATTATGATTTCCTCATTGAGGTGTAGATGCTCCATTCATGGGTTTCCACTCATGAAACAAACATCTTCCCACCTATCCTTGATGGAAGATGGTAACCATTGTTGACACATCCTCCATTTGGAGGGAACTTAACCTCCTCCTTCAAATGCATCAAATTGATCCTTTTCCCCGAAATCTACCAGGATGATGATGTGCCCTTCAGGGCATCGATCGATCCAACATGCAAGGTGTAATTTAGACATAGTATATTGCACCCCTGCCAAGCGCACATTCTCCCCATGAGAGTTGCATGAACTCCCATCTTGGTGTGGCACCATTGTCATGGATGATGTACAGACCTTCCCCAAGAATTCTTCATTGCTGCAACAAAAATGCAAGATTGTAGCTAATGATACAAAAGCATGTGCATGTCAATGATCCTACCATAGGTTTACCTATGGTAATCTTGTTATGACTTCTGCTTCCTCTAAATGGTAAGGTTCAATGAGCTTCTCATGAAATCGATGATGGAAAAACCATCATTGTTGATGTAAACCAAACATTTCACCAGATCATTTAATTAGTAGTAGTGATAGGCAATATGTACAAAGGATAGGGACATAGTCAATGTGAGCTGATGACTCATGCTTACTAGGAATTCCTCACTGAAGACCGATAACTAGAAAGATCTATCCCCATAATGATGCATTTTCAAAATATTTTCTAATGCTCTCAAACTATGGAAAGAAGCTCACTCAACGCATCAGTGTAGCATGTGTGTAGCAGAAAACATGAGCATCACAAACCTATTATTGCCTCAAACTTTCATGGCCTAAGTGACCATAGTTCCTCTAAGAAGCTATATATGAAGGGTGTACCTCCACATAGCTAGTTAGCAAGCTAAGGTCTCCTTCATTAATAGAATTAACTAGAAAAATCACTCCAACTAAGAATAACCATGCACCACCACCCATAGACTCAAGAAAGAGCTCTCAATTTGTCAATCCTTACTATGTATAGACTTGGTAAGTTTTGTTATGTTAAGTCAAATTAAGCCACAAGCTCCACTCCTAGTGGTGCCCTTCTATCAATTTGTTTATATTTTAGCCTTACAAACATACTCCCTTAGAACCCAAACACTCTAATTTCTTAGAAGGTGTTGATGGAGTCCTAAAAGCAACATCCACTGATCTCTGGTTGACATCGCTTATGGTTGAGACTAGGATAGTATGTCATCATCTTCGAGCCCCCAACTTTCATTCTTGATTAATGAAAACATCCTTGGAAAATTCTTTTGTACTAGTTTATCTTTCATAATTCTAAGAATTTCACCTCTGACAATGAAATATGAATGCCCCCGACAGTCCCTATTAATCATTACTTTGATTCTGAAGGCCAACATAATAGGATCGAAATCCTATTGTGTTATTCCATGCTAATGTATTTAGAGCATAGGCTTGCTTTGAGAACTCTAATTTTTTTAAGTAATAGCATCAAAGCCATGACCTAGCCAATTAAGGCCAGGACCACATCACTAATAGAAGGAATAGAGTAGTCGATGCACACAAGATTAGTGGACCAACCGCCCCATCCAAAGATCCAATTATGAGCTTTTTAACTACAAAAACTTAAATATATGCTATTAGAGCTAGAATTACCATGCCTACTAGCACCAGACTTACCCTCCAATGGATCCTTGTTAAGGAGTTTAAATTATCCTCATTCCAATTACTAGACTTGATGAGCCCAATATTGTTATTTATTATCACTACCTTTCCATGTTAGGATTGGGCAATTTGTACACCTAATACCTTCCTTGGATGTGGTAGCCATTTCTCAGGCTTCCTCTCTAGAATCAAATCCTAATTACTCATCACCCATCACAACCATGATAGGCCTCTATCCTACTATTGAAGGGTACAAATTTGAATGAAGTGTCGCCAACACAAGGTTCATGTGATCCATCAAGTTATCATGATTCATGGAGAAAATAAGCAAGCTTGCATGAACCTTTTATCTAATAAATGCATCCCTTTTGAGATTTATGATTTGCTACATGTATTAGCTCTAGAATTACTACAGTTATCTGAGTAGTAAGGTACAATCAAAGAAACTATAACTAATTTAATGAGCCATTTGTAGTTTCACCATTTGATGTAGTTCATACTTAGACATGCAGGGCTTCATCTTAGACATGCATGAAGGACAAGATAACCTACATCCTCTTTGTTCCTTGGCACATTCATGTGAACTTGCAACTACCACCTGTGTGCTACTAAGCAATCGAATCGGTGATGAGGTAGAGAAAATATGCACCCAATGCTACCCCATGTGGGCATCAAGATGCTTTGCTACCTCAACCACACCAAATAAATGCTACTATTTGCATGTGCTCAACCAATATTGATTTTAGAGAGGATTTTTCAATCTTGTAGCCATCAGTATTAGCTCCAATCTTGCAACATTTGGAATAGTCACGCTGAAGGATAAAGAAATAGGCCTCTCGAGATCTAGGTTTTCAAATACCTAAATTTTCTCTTCAATAACCACATACCCCAAAACTCCTTCGTGAAACCCAAAGATAGAGTGTCACCCAAACAAAGCAACAGATTTTCAAGGAACAAGCCTCAAACATCCGTTTAACTACTCCTAACCCTTGAAAAACTTATTGCTAAGGATGAGCATGCACTCAAGATCAACAAGTTACTCTAGGGAAGGGCCAACGTTACTTTCAAAGGTTATTTTTGAGATGCTAGGATCACAAAATGGTAATCCAAATATCAAAACCCATGATCCATAATGATGAGCAAGCCACCCGCAAGTGCATTAAGGACAAGAAAACCTATGTCCTCTTCATTCCTTGGCATGTGCATGTGAACTCACAACTACGACCCATGTGCTACTAAGCAATTGAATCAGTGATAAGGTAGAGAAAGCATGCACCCAATACTATCCCATGAGGACATTGAGATGCTCTGCTACCTTAACCACATCAAATCAATGCAACCATTCACACATGCTCAACTAATATCATTTTTAGAGAGGATTTTTCAATCCGGTAGCCATTAGTATTGGCTCCAATCTCACAACATCTGGAATAATCACAACGAAGGATAAAGAAATAGGCCTCATAAGATCCAGGCTTCCAGATACCCAAATTCACCATTAAGTAACCACACACATGAAAATGCCTTCATGAAACGCAAAGAAAAAGTGTCATGTAGCCAAAACAACATATTTCCAAGGCATGAGCCTCAAACATCCGTCCAACTCATCCTAACCCTTGGAAAACTTACTACCGAGGATCAACATGAGCTCAAACTCAACAAGTTACTCCAAGGGAAGGGCCAATGTAATTATTTGAATCCATGAAAGATTATTTTTGAGATGGTACGATCATGAAATGGTAACTCCAATATCGAAATCCATGATCCATAATGAAGAGCAAGCCACCCACAAGTAAATGAAGGACAAGAGAACCTATGTCCTCTTTATTCCTCAGCACATGCATGTGAACTCCCAAATACCACCCATGTGCTACTAAGTGATAAAATTGATGATAAGGAAGAGAAAGGAAGATGTCTATGGCAAGATAGGAATGGCTACTCATCATCATAGCATAAAAATATACTTGCATTTCTATTATTACTTAGATTTAGACTTTATTCTCCTTTTCATTATTTTTGTACTTAAGAGTAATATGAGTTGACAACATCAAGATATCATATGCCTTTCTCAAAGTTAAACTGTACACTTGCACTTCATTAACTCAAAGTGGGAAGACAATGATCATGAACCAATTATCAATTTCTAGCATACTTACATTGTCCATCCATGGATTATGATCTGGTTGCACATGTGCAATTGTGACTTGTATGGTGAAGTGTTGGGATATCGTACCGATTATCATTGGCGATGTTGTCAAGGATGTATCAATGTTTGCTTAATAGTTGATCCTACAAAGATCATTGTATTATGAATCATAAAGTTCACCCTTCGCATTTTTAATCAATCTTTTAACACACACATACTAAAGAGCATCAAACATATAACATGGCTTCGACACTTAAGGAAAAGTCACCACCTTTCAAAGAAACTCAAAGGAGTTATAACAAATGACATGATGAAGAAGAATAGAGTGTGCCCATGCAAACCAGAATTTCATATGCTATATTATCCTAACTTCACATTTATCTTTCATCAAGATGAACAATTAAGCTAGAGAGATTTACAAAGAAACATAGTTTTATCCCATGAACATTCAACACCATCAATGTTGCAGGCAACCTTAATAAGGTTAAACCTTGGCCATGAACAAGAAGGATATCATGTTACTAAATACATGACCTGGCCATATCAATCCATAGAAGCATAAGTAAGAAGGGATGCTACCATGGAGACAAGACATGAGAATAACAAAGGAAAGAAGGTAACCCATAGTGTTGTCTTGGTAGTAATCAATGATGATACATTAATGATGGAAAAATTGCACTAAAATCATGAATCCAATTAACAAACGTCTATCATTCATTTAGAGGAACCTATAAAAATACAATTGCATTTCACCCTTGCAGAAACACCAAGGAGAGATGTAAAAGAATCCAAACATAAGTGAAGCTCAACATCTAAATCTTTCATAGAACCACAAGAGAATGAATCATGGAGTCACAAAAGGAGAAATAGTTGACACTGTTCTCCAAGTTCTTCCTCTTCTTCCTCATGATATCAATAGAATCCAACAAGAGGAAAAAAATACCTAGAGACTTTGACATGGAAATACATAGGGAGCATGAGAGACATGAATATCAAAGAAGGTATCCTAGTGAAAAAGACGATGATTAAGAACAACAAAGAGATAGAATCAGACATGAAGAAAGAAAGCAACACTGTGAACATTAAAGTGATCACAGCTATAACTAAGCCTACAAACTTGACAATCAGATATCTAATAGCTAGGAAAAATACACTTCATCAATAAGTATGTCGTACATTCAACTCCTTGAGTGCCTAAGGATAGTTTTAGGCATGGTTGTACAAGGGATCTAAGGGTTGGATCTTGCTTTGGGGAAGACTCACTTGTATACCTTTTGTATTTCATACTTGCCAAGAAATTCCACATCATCTTGTGCTTTCCAAAACATCTAATAATCTTTCCAAATAATTTAATAATTTTTCCATACATTAGAACTTCATTATCCATTTCTTATCCATATAATAAAATTTCATTGCTCAAGATTCCTTCTTCATGCACCTTGAAT
The DNA here is from genome assembly GCA_015680685.1 of Gnetum montanum. Taxonomy (NCBI): domain Eukaryota; kingdom Viridiplantae; phylum Streptophyta; class Gnetopsida; order Gnetales; family Gnetaceae; genus Gnetum; species Gnetum montanum. The sequence continues at coordinate 111,445 of MNCI01024522.1, read as the reverse complement.
GTGAAATTATTGAAAACTGTGCAACACTCACGGTCCATGACCCTCTAGACAAGCTTTACATCTTTAAACATTTCATTAGACTCATTTTTTCCAAGAAAAATCACTAAAAATTTTGAACTTTTTAATGGTGACATCATTGTTACAATGTTGTAGGCACCTATGATGTCATATCTACAATATTGCACATATAAAAATAATATATATACACGTAGGAGTTAGTGAAATTTTTCACTTCCTCATTTTGCAACAAGAGAGTTTTTGAAGTTTTTTCTTTTTTGCAGAACCCTTACACACTAGCTCCCAAAGGCCATAACTTCACCCTCATAGATTTGATTTCTAGAATTCTTAAATCTTGCTAATCTCGAAGGGCTCAACTTAGTCATGGATGGGTGCATTGCATGATATAAGAAAAAATTTAAGAATTTGAGCCAAAAATTCTTAATGCCAAAAGATACTATAAAGGGTAAGTATAATGACATAACAAGAATCTTAATGTTAATCAATCAAACTAAGGCCAAAAAGATGTAGATCATACTATTAATAGACCATATCAACTATTTTAGGCCATAGTAAGGAAAATGATAGAAGGCCATAAGTAACTAAAAGATATAACACCTAAGCGGTTATTTTTTTATTTTTATTTTTTGCAAAGTTTTCTAAATTTGCAATCATAATATGATAAGAACTTGATCTAACCAAGGGTATGAGTAAGGTAAAGAGCTACTAAGAACTAGTGTGAACATTCTAATAATTTCATACCCTTGTTGATTACATATGGCCCAAAAGAGACCACTAGAAGAAGAACCTTCACAACTTGGAAGTTGTAAAGGTTCTTAGTAGAGAACCTTTATGGCCCACACTAACCAATAGTGGAGAATAAAAGTTAGGAGAAATGTACCAATTCTGGGGAAACAAATAGGCCAATTGAACAATTAAAATTGAAGGAGTCTCTAGTCATACTTAGTAGAGAGGACATATGGAAGAAGAAGATAAGGAAAAAAGAAGAAAAACTTTCCATAAGCATGATGACAAAGAAAAGAAGCTAATGGAAGAACCACCACTACCTAAAATATGAACTACATCAAGCCACTTCAAATTTTATTTTTGTTTTGTCATGTAATTGTGTCATTTTTGTACACACCACAGTGACACTCAAAGTTAATTAGTAGTTAGAGTTAGTCAATAATCTTGTACCTTCCCAATTTTTTAAAGAAATCTTGGTCCTTTCTAGTTAACTCAAGGATGAGTTTTTAGTCAGTTGTGGAGGTATGATGAATCATCAATTGGTTGAGATATTGTAGATGCTATGTCATAGATGCTACATGACATCTACATTTTAGCATCCTTGTTAGTGCATCTTAGTTGGCTGCTACATTGTAGATGCTACATGACATCTATGATGTTGTAGATGTGATGTTGCATCTATTTGATAAAGTCATTTTTTGTCCACCCATGGTATTGTAACTATGATGTCGTAGATTTAATATCATAGTACAAGCTACATCATCATATATCTAATATCATGGAATTTGTGCAACCTATAAATACAATAGTTAGGTGCATGGATTTGCATAAGTTTCATTTCATCCTTAGGTAGATTCTTGCAATTTGTTTCATAGTTTTAGTAATAGAGTGAATGCACATAGTGTGATGTTGAGCAATTGTACAAAATCTTTATTTGAGTGAAGTGTACTTGGGCATGGTTTATGTCTAGAAAAAAAAGGATCAAGATTGCTTTTCATCATTGTAGCATCCACTTAGTTTTACTATTTTACTTAGCATTGTTTTTACTATTTTCTTAGTTTAATCATTTACATTTCCAAGTATTTTACTTTACTTGTTCATTAGTAAAGTAGAATGAGTACGACTAGTTTCAGGCATTTAATTGTAATTGTTTGGTAATCCTAGTAGTGTTATTACTTGGTTTGCCCAATGCCATAAAGCTTAGTAATCCCAGTAATAGTTACATGATCCCAAGACATGTACTATAAGCCAAGACCATATGCTCATCACTCTAGGCTAGAGTAGAATTACATTACCATTGTCACTTAGATTTAGATTTCTATTCTTAACTTTCATCATGTTCATAGCTAGGAATATTAAAGGCCAAACAACATCAATTATCATATGTCTCACTTTGAACTAAACCATGCATGACAAAGCTACCACTAGTCCAAGTGGAAAGACAACATCCTACAATCAATGCTTAACAATCTAGATGCCACAACTAGCCCCATTCATGAAATTTGATTGGATCATGCATGAACACTTGTGCTTCATATGGTTGGACATAGGAGTACTTGTTGCTCATCAGATATCAAATACTTCATCTTTGGAATGGAGGATGTAGGTCCTGGTGTACCTAGAAAAATCATCACTAACCACTAATAAATATTTACCTTCTCTATGAGAAACAGTGGACATTGAGCTCACAACATCCATGTAGATCAACTCCAAAGGTTTGGTCCTCCTCTCACTTGTGTTGGAATGTGGAAGTACCTTTTGTTTTCCCTTTTGACATGTGTTACAAACTTCTTGAGGTTCTTAAAACTTGCCTTCAATGGCTATTGGATTCTTGATGAGCTTAAGAAAGTTAGAATTTGAGGCATGATCAAGCCTCCAATACCACAATCTTACCATGTCATGTTCTAAGGACTCTTGACTTAAATTTACATTAGTGAACTACATTATTTCAAAACAATAATTCTAATTTTCTAGCATAGGAACCTTTGCTACTTGATGAGTCACAATTTTATTAGCTGCATCAATAAGGCCCTGTCGACATAGTGTCTACTTTTTGGCTATAAATATGCATCCACCGGTTTCATTTATGGCATCAAGATTTTAGTAGTGAAAAAGATCTTGCAGTTTGTTCATTTGAGAGTTAGAATATTTTCCCTGAGGACCTGAAGCAGGGGTCATTGATTATAAAGATCTTTGTTCGAGCATTGTTGTACCTAAGCAGGATAGTATGTGTAGCAATAAAGACAAGCTTTCTAATAATCCTTGTAGCATTTTGGATAAAATAAATATTTTATTTATGCATTTAATGTTTCTAATTATTTATTAAATATTTCCAATTATTTATTAAATGTTTTCCAGTAATTAAATTAATGAAACAATTAAGCAACATAAGTGAAATAAATTAAGCATTATTGCTTGGTACGCCTAGTAGCATAGTGCTTGGTAACCCAACAATGAAGACGTGGGTTAAAGACATGTGTGAAAAGTAAGACCAAATGCTTATGTTAGAACTGCTTAGATACTAGTTAATTAGTTAAATTTGAATTAGTTAATCTAATTACTTTTATCTCTATTTGAACACCAAACCATAAAATATAAAATGATAAAAATTAGATGCCTCAATTGCACTTAACCATACCAATGTATGTCACAAGTGTAATTGGGAAGACAATGATTGACATTAAGGAAAAGGTTCACTACCTAGAAGACTAGGGCACTAAAAACTACAAAGTCCATAGAATTCAACCAAATCATGCATGAATGCTTGTGATTTGTATGGTTGGGTGTAGGGGCACCTCGTTGCTCATCACTACTAAACCATGATTGTTTAAGATTAGGCATTTATCATTTCCAAAGATAACTTTATTTCCTTTTCTTGATATTTAACCAACTGAAATATGGTAATTAAATAATTTAGGTACATAAAATGCATTATGAACTTGGATGGGATGATCATTATTAAGATCAATTTAATACTTTCTTATACATTTAATTTTTACATAAGCCTCATTCCCTAATTTTATTGACCCAAGACTCATATCATCCTTATACTCTATAAAACATTCTTTATGAGGAGTCATATGATTACTATTAATGAGTGGCGAGGTACCCCTACACTCAACCATACAAATACGAGCGCGCACGCGCGATCTGGTCGAACTCCGCAGACTAAATGCCTTAACACCACAAGAAATACTTGGGGTTAATCGTTCGTTGTCTTCCCAGGCTTGCTTGTAAGTGTCATGGTGTATGGTTAAGCAAGTCTGAGGTATGTGATTTTTTTGGTATTTTTCGGTTTATCTTCTATGCTATCAGAGGAAAGGGTTGAGAAACTAAGCTAACTCTAACTAATGTCCTAAGTCTAAATTAACTAGCGTCAGCATCCGTTCCCACTTACCGAACACACCCTGAACTATGCAACTGTGGCTTACCAAACACTAATCGGTACTGGGATCACCACACGTAACGCAAGTGCTTGAAGTGGTCATACTGAGGCACCTATTTAGCTTAAGTGTGATAAGCAGCCAATTCCTTAGCTAGCCGTACACACCCGTGGGCGCTCGTAACTAAGTCATACTTATCACACGTTCTAGCCTAGCAATGAGCAGCCGATTCCTTGACTAGCCGTACACGTCCGTAGACGCTCGTAATCAAGTCGAACTTGTGCGCACTGGGAAAGCAGTAAATAAACAACAATAAAACCACATGCTGCAAGGTTTATCCAATCAAGTTCATCTTTATTACCGTACACAACTTGGGTTCAGGTTACAAGCTGCTCGAATAAAGAGCCGTTCACTCTAGGACTCCTACTGCGGGCACACGGGAAAAATTCTAACTCTGGAGTGATCAATCTGCCAGAGCTTCGCTACTTCTAGCCAGGATTTGGAAATGAAGGGAGTGTCACCCCTTATTTATAGATATGACGGCGGACCGCGATATCGCGTACGCAATATCGCATGGGATGCGATATCGTGGCTCAGTGCATGTCGCGTCTCATCAACTATGAACACTATTAATAATCCAAGTAGAAGGACTAATTTTCTTATACACGTAGAAAGAAGAAAAATTAATATTAGAACCATTAACTACTTTCTTACATCTATATTGGGTTGATGAAGAATCTTCTTGTTGTGCTTGATTGTTCCCTACTTGAATTATGATATTTTGGAACCTCGTATTCTACCAACACTTATTTTGTCTATACCTTTCTTGTTACAAAACATTCATCATGAAATTAACAAATATGGTGTAAAGATGTTGCTCCTTTTTTGGAAGTTGGATCTTCCACCTCGTCTTCTTCCTTTTGGGCATTTTCCTCTACCTTTGAAATTTGATGCGATATCGCAGCTCAGTGCATGTCGCGTCTCATCATACCCCCATGACTGAATGAAAACTCGTCCTCGAGTTCCTTACAATGATATCAGGTAGGTATGGGATTATTAGGGGAAATGGAACTAATGGGGTGACATGTGAACGGTCTTTATTACAAGACTTGACAAAACTGGTGTTCATGACAACAAGGGTGAACACCTTATTACAATGACATTAGGCCACAGTTGGCAGCTGAGAGAAAAGAGGAGAGAGAATAGAATAGAAGAAGAGAGAAGAGTCTTGTTGCTGCCAACGCCTAGATTGTTCCTTTCGTTGTCCGTCCGTAAGCACATTATCAATTCTGCTCCTTGCATAGTGGCTTCAATGCTGCTCCACTCCAAGTGTTTGCTCCAGATCCATTCCATTGTTGTATAATGGCCATCTGCACCCACAACACAATCATATATTAGCAAGGGTAATTGAATCAGTAAGTAAATCATACCTTGCTTCAGTTTAGGTTCCTTGGCTAAGTTATGGTATGACTAATATGGATCTAGGAAAAGGTAGATGATGGCTACTGAAGGTGTAGGGGTTAGGAAGAAAAATGAAAAAATATGGGGCTTAGGATAAAAATCAAAATATCAGGCCCCGTACCCCCATGACTAATCGCGAACCTCCGGTAGCGTTAGAATGGAGAAAGAAAAGGAATAGGAATGATAGGTAAAAAGGGACAACTATGGCATCGA
>MNCI01024522.1:60667-103994 GCA_015680685.1 Gnetum montanum | reverse complement strand
ACTGTGCTTAGCCATGCCCTTCCCATTATAATTGGGAAGTCCCCTTCGTTGTTGTTAACATCGATCACTAGGAAATCCGCTGGGTAGGACCAACCACACACAGTGGTAATAACATCCTCCACTAATCCTAAGGGAATAGTGATGGATTGGTTTGCCATCTCTAGTTGGATGTTGCTCTTCTTAAGTTGGGGCAAGTTCCAGGCGTGACACATCTTTCGTGAAATTAAGTTGACTTTGGAACCTGAGTCAAGAAGAGCTCAATGTGGTGCATTCCCAGCGATCTGCAAATAAATAAAGGGACTCCCAGGATTAGTTAATTTCCTGGGAAGGTGGCCTACCTTGATCCAGTCAGTTACGGTATGTGTTAACATAACCGTATGCGTTACACTCCTTTGGACTGAAAGGTGCTCTGAAGTGTTAGTCGTTAGAGGCCTATACATGTACCCGTCCGCTTGTTGTTACGAGAGTTTGTCTGGGCTCTTAGTTCTGAAAAAGGATCTCTTTTTTGTACAATTATCGCCAGAACTAGTACCCAGTTGGATATTTACACTCTGAATATTTACAGCTCTCGCGGCGTGACGTTGCTGCGGTTGGGTAGGCAATTCCCCTTGCATTGTTGGAGCAGGAGGTGTTATGGGAGCTACCAGCGGAAAAGGTGCGGGCAGAGTTAGAGGATGGATGGGATGTGAGATGTCTCCCAGAGGAGAAGGAGTTCTTCTGAAGTACTCCCGAGTGTGGTAGTGATGCTGGGGGGTAGTGTGACCCATAGAGTCACCTAGAGAAACCAACTGTTGTGCGTAATAACCATAAGGATCAGGCTGCCGGTAAGGGTATTGATGTGTTGGCGGTGGCATCCCCCATGACTATGGGTATTGCCACTGCTGGTGTTGTCCAATGGGCTGTGGAGGCATTCCACTTAGATAATACGTCAAGGGTTGGTGGAACTGCCTTGGGTTACCTTGTGGATAAGGTAACCTTCGGGGTGTTTTCCGTTGATTAAGTCTTGGATTTAATGCATACACCCCAGACTCCTGCAGATGTGAGATAATTGAACAACATCCCTTAGGATGGTCATAGTAGTAGACCTCACATCCACCATCATCATCTGAATCAGAATTTACAGCCTCATCGGGATTAGGGATTTTTCCCTTACCCTTGCTATGTGCCGGGTTAGAGTTTCTCCGCATGTTTTTGCCTTTATCACTACTTTGCTCATCCTTAGACTCCTCTACGATTTTCAGGACTGTTTCTATTCGTGAGTCTAAGGAATCCCACATTTGGTCTACCTTAGCCGATACCTCCGTTGTTAACTTTTGGATCGGCGCGGTTTTCCTGTTCACCAACTCTGTGAGTGGTGACTCATCCTCCTCATCATAGAATTTCACTCCCTTCTTGTGAAGGGAGGGATTGCGGTTGTATTCCTCCACACTCTCTCTTTTATGTAGCTCACCCTCTTCTTGCGCTACTTGCTCCAACAAAACTTCAACTTCATGGGCTCTTAATTGGGAAAGTCTCCCTTGGGCGTAAGTCCCAAGAGTTCTTCTCGTTTCATTTCGTAGCCCATCCACGAGGTGGCGAAGTTGATCCCGTTTAGCGTACCCATGGCCCGGGCAACGATGTAGCAATGTGTAGTAACGGGCCATGGCAGCATCCAAGGATTCATGAGCACCTTGTTTCCAGCCTTGGATCTGCTTACGCAAGTTAGACACTCTGGAGTACGTTTGATATTTATTGTTGAACAATTCAAGCATCGTACTCCACCTCCTGATGGTTTCCGGTTCTAAGGACTGGTACCAGCTTTCTGCTTCTTTAGTGAGTGTCCTTGGGAACAACTTGAGTTTCTGCCACTCATTGTCTATGTTCTGCAAGGCACAGGCATCGTGGAATGCCTGTAAATGATGTTGAGGATCAGCGTTGTATCCCCCTTCAAAACGTGGGATATTATTTATATCCAAACGCTTGATCCTACTGTCTTTCAAATGCCTTGTGGGAATCCTAACTGCCTCTCTAATGTCAAGCATACTTCGGGTTGCGAATAGGGGTTCGTCATGATCATCTCTTTCATGACGTCTGTGATGTCTACGTTGTGGTTCCCTATTCTCCCTACGTCCTTGCCCTTGTCCTAACTCCTCTCGACCTTCCTGTCAAGGCATTTCATCTCTTTTACCTTTACTCTCAACGTTATGCTCATGGTGGCTACGCCCAGATGTGGAAGGAGAGTGTGAGTGATGAGATGAAGGAGAAGAAGAAGGGGATCCATTACCATGGTGATGTTTCTTGCCCTCTCTTCAGCTGCTTCGGCCCCAATCATTGTGACGATCAACGAGTCCATCATTAGTGTGAGTTATTGCTCCTGCTGTGAACAGCTGGTGCTCACGGGGATCAGAGCCTGGAATATGTATCGTTGATCTAAGGCCTTGATGCCTAACCTCTTCACTAGAGTGAGGAGGAGGAACATCATTTTCTAAGAAACCCATCGTGAGGGGTTCCTCTTCTCCTATTTCACTAATGACGTGGGGAACCTTTCCCTTCAACAGTGAATGTTGGCTCTCCTGCCTTGCATCCCGAATACGTTGGGCGTTTGTGGGTTGATAATCCCTTGTGTCATGGTCATCCAAAAATTATTCTACGAACTACTCATGCATGCCAATCTGTACCAAGGCACGGAAAAGCATGTTGGGAGCAGAGCGATCTGGGGGTAACACGATGTTACCTTGCATGTCTCTCCACCGCAGTTGCTCATCTTGATGGAAAACAAAGGTAAAATCCGGCACATACTCATCGGGATGAGTATATGTGACTTTGGATTGTTGAGGACATGGTTGATTTCGGTTATGCGTATGATCCTGACTTTCTCCTGTATTGTCCTTAGGTGAGTTGATTGCATGAGAAGAAGCCATTTCTAATGGTGTGCTAATTTTCACCGTTATTTATGTTCTGAATTAACTGATTAACCCTAAGGTTCGTTTTAGGCTCACAACGATGTGAGTGATATCCCTTATGTTCAATTGGCGTAAAAACACTTAGTCCCCGGCAACGGCGCCAATGATGAGTGGCGAGGTACCCCTACACTCAACCATACGAATACGAGCGTGCACGCGCGATCCGGTCGAACTCCGCAGACTAAATGCCTTAACACCACAAGAAACACTTGGGGTTAATCGTTCGTTGTCTTCCCAGGCTTGCTTGTAAGTGTCACGGTGTATGGTTAAGCAAGTCTGAGGTATGTGATTTTTTTGGTATTTTTCGGTTTATCTTCTATGCTATCAGAGGAAAGGGTTGAGAAACTAAGCTAACTCTAACTAATGTCCTAAGTCTAAATTAACTAGCGTCAGCATCCGTTCCCACTTACCGGACACACCCTGAACTATGCAACTGTGGCTTACCAAACGCTAATCGTTACTGGGATCACCACACGTAACGCAAGTGCTCGAAGTGGTCGTACTGAGGCACCTATTTAGCTTAAGTGTGATAAGCAGCCGATTCCTTAGCTAGCCGTACACACCCGTGGGTGCTCGTAACTAAGTCGTACTTATCACACGTTCTAGCCTAGCAATGAGTAGCCGATTCCTTGACTAGCCGTACACATTGGACTACCACTGGGATTACCAAGCGCAGAATCCTGGAATACGCTACTGGGTTACCAAGCAGCCAATGCTCGTAATCAAGTCGTACTCATGCGTTGCGACAAGCAGCCGATTCCTTGACTAGCCGTACACGTCCGTAGACGCTCGTAATCAAGTCGTACTTGTGCGCACTAGGAAAGCAGTAAATAAACAACAATAAAACCATGTACTGCAAGGTTTATCCAATCAAGTTCGTCTTTATTGCCGTACACAACTTGGGTTCAGGTTACAAGCTGCTCGAATAAAGAGCCGTTCACTCTAGGACTCCTACTGCGGGCACATGGGAAAAATTCTAACTCTGGAGTGATCAATCTGCCAGAGCTTCGCTACTTCTAGCCAGGATTTGGAAATGAAGGGAGTGTCGCCTCTTATTTATAGATATGATGGCGGACTGCGATATCACGTACGCAATATTGCATGGGATGCAATATCGTGGCTCAGTGCATGTCGCGTCTCATCAACTATGAACACTATTAATAATCCAAGTAGAAGGACTAATTTTCTTAGACACGTAGAAAGAAGAAAAATTAATATTAGAACCATTAACTACTTTCTTACATCTATATTGGGTTGATGAAGAATCTTCTTGTTGTGCTTGATTGTTCCCTACTTGAATTATGATATTTTGGAACCTCGTATTCTACCAACACTTATTCTGTCTATACCTTTCTTGTTACAAAACATACATCATGAAATTAACAAATATGGTGTAAAGATGTTGCTCCTTTGTTGGAAGTTGGATCTTCCACCTCGTCTTCTTCCTTTTGGGCATTTTCCTCTACCTTTGAAATTTGATGAATACCTTTGTTAAGATGGTTCTTCACTTCATAGGGAATTTCCTCTTCCTCTTTCTCTTCTTCATTGGCATGTACATCTTGAAGAATTTTTAGCTATATAGGCATTATCTTGCCTTGATGATGAAAAATTTTGAATTCTTGGAGAGCCCTTAGGCTTGATACAAGTTCATTTAAAGTATAAGTGGAGAGGTTTGTTGTTTGGACTATATTCATCTTAAAACATTGCCATAACTTTGTGCTCCTTTTGCTACATGGAATAATTACATTTATACTCTTCAAAATTCATAAGACATAAAGTATGTCTTTTTTAAGGAAGTGTTTAAGGATCGGAATTTCATGCTCTCAAAATTTATGCTTACCTTCAACTTCTTAATCTTTCTACTAGCCTCATGAAGAGCACCCCAACATTCTTTAGAGGTATTTTAAGTTATTATTTTGGTACCAATGACCTAAGTATAACTAGTACAAATAATCATTTAGCAAAAGCATCTAACTAAGTATCTCTATTGAATTACCTCATTTGTTGTCTAGTTAGAAAATTAACATTAGGAGGGATTACAAGACCATTCTCAACATAAGACTAGACCTTATTAATTTGCAACAAAAACTTGATCAAATGAGACCAATAGAAACATTTTTGAGACTCATTAAAAATGAGAGAATACTTTGAAAAATCTTTTAAGGTTATTTTTCTTTACCTTTTATTCAGAAAGTTCCTAGCTCTAATTCCACTTATCAAAGTTGGTATAGTGGAAGTGCCATTTGAGGCTAGTCCTAAGATCTGGAATATGAAATTTGCTATTTCTAAAAATTTGTATAGACCATGAGTTGTAGTCCTCTTATGGTTCTAAATTAAGGGCCATAGCTTAAAATTAACAAAGGATTTGAAGATGTTGAAGGCTAGACTAACTTAGAAACAATATATGGAGCTTACATGTCTAGCAGTATGGGCTAAATTAGTCAAGAAACATGAATATGAATCACATAAGGAGAAATTTGAGAGGTAATTGACATTTTTGATGGATGGATAGCTAAACATAAAATAACTTTTCATGTGAGCTTATTGTGCTCAGAAACATGCCTAAACATTAGAGGCTTTTAATAGACACTTTGGAAGGCCACTTACATGAATTTAAACATGAAATTAGACTTGCCCTTCAACATACAAAAGAGGCATTTCTTACAACATAAAATGTCCATGTTCTATCAATAAATTACATGAGATTTGAACATAAATGTGGATGTAACCAACATGATAAGGGCTCAAAATGTTCGTGCAACATAGCCACAAGCATGAATATGGCTTGGGCTTGACATTTAACAAAAATTCATATGATGTTAAGAGGTTAAATTGGGCAATTCATGGCTTCTAGTAATTTACTGAAAAACAACTGCTAAAAGATGCAAGAAACCTCCAAATTCATCAGAAACATTATACATAATCTACTACCATATTGAAGGAAAAAGCATTAATATGCATGACTAAATATTAATAATTAAGATGGATCCCAAACATCAACTAAAACATGCATGAAAACATATATGTTTAAACATGAAAATATTGTATCTCTAGTGGAATACAATAATTAGAACTTTATAACTCAGCATTGCCCATTCAAATTAAATCCAAGACTTGGAGATTTTGAATTAAGAATCTTTACCTAAGAAGACAATGACTTAACTACTTAAGCTACATATCACTTACTAAGCAAACTGGTTCATGAGTCTTACAACCTCATTAAGAAACAAGGTGATGGTTAACTCTAAATATTGTACTAAATCTTTAGTTTGAATGTCATATTTAAGTGTAAATTAAGGGGTATTTGATCCCAAAAAATGAATAATAATATTTAAAAGATTTAGAAAGAGCCCAACACTTTTGGTGATACCTTTTCAATTTTTTATCCTTGGAACCAATCCTTTAAAAACTTCCATCTAAGGTAAGAGAAGGATTAGGCCTTACCCTCATTTAGAGGGACTCTTATTGGGTTTTTACTTTTTACTAAAGTATTTCTTGTAAAGAGAAGGAGAAAACTCTCTTTGAAGATAAAGAAATGCATCAATAAAAAAAATACAAATAAAAATAAAAACTAAAAGTTTTCTATCCTTTAAACTCCAAAACAAAAAGAAATGAATACCAGAGAAAATAAATTAATTGTTCAACTTTCTTTGAGAGCTTTTTTGCTTGAAGTTGTCATTGAAAAGCAATATCTTTAAAAAATCTAATATTTATCTCCTTATATTCAAGTCTAAAGTAATTAAAAATAGGACAAGTGAGAAAGGCATGTTCTCTACCCGTTACTACTACCTTTACACAGAATCTATAGGTCCATTAGTAAGACTCTACATAAGCATGATCACAACTTTATTTGCACTGTAATTGCAATAAATATATAGGTAAGCTTTTACATTAAGGAATTATCCTATTAGCACAATGGGAACATCATTTCTTACAAAAAAAGATCTTAAATTCAATTCCAATTCATTAATGTATCTTTTAAAAATGAGGTGTTAACTTAGTAGTAAGAGTTTTAGCTTGATAAAAATCATTCACAAGTTTAAATCCAATGAGAAGCAATGAGTTATTGATTTTTTTTAAAAAAAGTATAACAAGATTTCTAAAACTACTTTATTTACCAATGTCAATGGAGCATGACTAGATGTAACTAAAAACTCGGTTCTAGTTTTAGTTTCAAATTTTTTTTCATATGCTATTAAGATTGTTCTCCTAGGTCATTTTTCTAAATTCTTTAGATTTTCAAATTTAATTTCTTACTTTGAATATTTGGTTGTTGAACCTAGTTTGCTGAGTGAAATCATTCTTCTAAATTTCTTAGATTTCAATACCCTCTTTGAAATTAGATTTGAATTCAAATGATTAGATTTAGATTAAAAAAGAAACTCCAATGATTAGGATTATTGCGACATGAATATAATCATTATAATATCATTCAGGACACAAGGATGGTATCAAGGACAGAAATGGTACCACTAAGTCCACCCTTAGAAAAGCAATTACTCTTTTAAGTAGCGTTGAGTAATGTAGTTGCACACATAAGCGACGCTTACAAATACAAACACAAACACAGAACGTAACGACTCAGAAATATTAATGTCGGTGCTCTTTACGAACCCAAGGCTCTTATTGCATAAGAGCAGCGACAAACGTACTACTTAGAGGAGAGGAGTGACTCACTCGCACAATCACACTCAAAAGAAAGGCAACCAGAGCTGGTTAGCAAAACCAGCTTTCTTTTGTGGGAAGAGAATGACCTGGTGAAGGGAGACGTTTGATTTTCTGACATCCACCACATATCCGGATCCCGGGTTTTGGATGAAGCCGTCGGTTCTGAAATGCCAGCGTTCGGTGACGGAGCCATTGCAAGGTTGAATGACGATGAGGGAGACGGAGGAAAGCCCATCAGCCATGAGGCACAACCTTCTGTCTTCATCTACGCGGATGGTACCGTCACCGTAGAGAGCCCAGAGTTGCTTCTGCTCGGCCTGGACGCATTCCTGGAGCCACATTTGAGTACTATCTTGGTTGGCCTGCATGCACAAACCATGGTACCCTATAATGCTAGTCACCCACGGATCCACGTCCTTGGAAACTCTCCAACATTGGCTGGCCGCCTGCGTGTCCTCTTCCACCGTCAGCACGGCGTGCCACTCGGCGGAATTGGCGCTGAGAACCAAGCCTGACGCCGAATTTCTGATGCTGCCGTCTTCTAATACTTGCCACACGGTCGCATTCTTGGCTGCAGTATCACAGTCGTGGATGATGATAGACGTGTGAGGAGTAGGCGTGGAGGAGTTGGCAGTCAAGCATTTGCCCATGGATTGCATGGTGCCGTCGCTCTGGAGCGTCCACTGCTGATTCTTCTGTGGTCCGCATCCCCACAACTGCACCGGATCTCCATCGAATTCCTTGCCGTCTGTCACGTCCACGCACAGACCCTCTCGACCGCTAATACGAGTCGTCATCGGCGACAACACACAAATCTCATCATCGTTGCCGTTGTGGTCGTTGAAGTTAACGTTAAGGTGCTTCCGCTGTGCAATAGGCATCACAATGATGTCGTCTTCGTCGTTGCTGTTGTTTGGTCTGTTGCATACGAAGAGCATTAACGAGATGCCACTGACGAAGGGCGACGTGATGCCGTCGACTGTGACGGTAGTGTTATCAACAGTTTGGAGCTGCACCGCAGGGAAGGCTCCGTTTTGGGTGTGTTGCATAGCGGACGAAAGATTTGCCCAGTTATCCTCCAGGCTGAGCATGGCGGCATCGGGCTGGAAATTTGCTGTTTTATCTAAGCTCCTGCGGACTCGTTCCTCAATAAATCTGAACCTGGCTGCTTCAGACATCATCTGAATCACCACCACGAATGCCGAACGGATCGTGTCATTGTTGTGGTAAAACAAATCCTTGATGGCGCTGTCCAGTGCAGACGGCCCCAGTTCGACGCCAGCCCTGCCTCCCAGATCGGCGTAGGTGCTGCCGAAATCAAGTGTACTATGATTTGGGTACATCTTGAACAGCACCTTGGAAGCTTCCTCTGGGGCGTCGTTGAAAATCCACAGCCTCTTCTCGTTGTCGTCGTTGGCAACATAACCCACAACGTAAGCGTTCACAACGTAGATTGGCACAGTGATGGTTTTGTTGGCGTAGTTTTCAAGATCCACAAAAACAAAGCGCTGGTCTTCCGGCAAGGCGTTCACGGCCGGCAGCACTGGTATGTTATCGGGGCCAAAAGTGCCCCCTTCTGATACCATGTCTCGCACCGTCCTCAGGAAGTGCCTGTACTTCTGCCTTGTAGCACCATTCAACGAGAAGTGAGGATTCTTTTCACTTACAACGCTGGCGGCAGCAGCGCTCAGGCAAACTGCCAGTACAATACACGTTACCACCACTCTCATCCTCTTCCTCTTCGATCGCCTTTCTTCCCCTTCTCCTTCTGGGACAGTGAGTAAATTCCTGAGAAACTCCGACTCGCACTTGTCTTCCACTTCATCACCGTCACCTTTTATAGGCGCCCAGTTGGATCTGGCACAGAGTATTCTTGACATTGCTTTTGCTCAAGGGTTTAGTACACCAACATCGGCAATCATTATTGCGTGATGCATGCACCAAGCTCTGGGTCCGGCCTGGGACTGTAAAATTCGCAACCTTCAATGCCCTCCCATGATAGTTTTGCTTGCCGTGAAAGGCTGCAGATATAATACCCACCTTTTAGATGAGCTTTTGGCCACCACCACCTAAAATTTCAGCCTTTAATTTCTTATCCAGGTCTTGCTCATCCTGCCGTGCCGTGTCATCCGAACCAGTTGGAAGCGTGGGGCGTTTCCTTGTCGTAGCCGGAAAGCATGAAATGTAATCATGCACCTTCGACATCATTTATCAATTAGTGAGATTGTCCTTTTTTTAATTTTCTTTACCAGCAAGATTATAAGTTTTTCAATGATGTAAATGTTCCTTTTTTTCTGCTGCACAGTTGCAATCATAAGACTTAAATTTGCAAATCAATAATTGTGGAATGATAAGTCTTATTTCCTTTTTGAATCACATTAGAGGCACCTTTACACTCTTTCTAAGTTTTACCGAGAGGTCATAGAAAAAGTTTTGATATACCTCTAAATCCCTTAAAATGATTCAAGTTCCAAAAATTTCTAAAGAAAGCAAAGCTATGAAGCTTACAATGTATAAGGAAATGGTAGTAAAGGTTTATTCCTGTGAGCCAAGGAAATGGTAGTAGAGGTTTATTCTTGTGAGCCAAGGAGACCTCACAAAATATCACTACATTGAAAGCTAACTTTGCTATTTTAAAAAATTTTATCAATTTTACCATTTAATTGAAGCATTAATATTTTAAAAGTAAAAGGTCATTAAAATGGCATAGCTCACATCATGTACAAAAGCTTAGTCAAAATAAAAAGGGTCAAAAAGGATAGACATACTTTAGAAAACAAGAAATCAAGGGTTAATCCAAATGCAGATAGAAAAACAAAAGGTTAATAAATTGAATTTAAACAAATTCTCTCTCTGGTAACATGCTTGAAACATATAGTTTTGTACCACCTAAGAAGAATAATGGTTAAAGAGCAAAGGGTAAGCCTTATGCAATAGGCTAACAACACTTTATTTTTGTGTCATGTAGTCAAGGCTTGTGAATGAAATTCTATCATTGAGAGTTAAAATAGGTATATGGCTCAAAATTAGTCTTGAGAAACTAATATGTTATATGTGAAATACAAATAGCATTAAAGATAAATATTGCATTTTCTTGTTATGTCCTGCATTGGAGCATATTTTTTGGATGTAATAAAAATTTTCAATTTTATAAATAAGTTATGACAAATTTTATAGATTTGTTATAAATATTTATGGTAATTTTATTAATTATGTTTCTAAAAATTTATAACAAATATAGTTCTATTATTGAATAAATTCAAAGGGTTGAGGATTTTCATTTACATGTATCAATCTGATTTTGTGACGTTTCTAAGCAAAGTAATTTTTAAATAGCTTCGCCAAAGTTTGGGAAGAAGAATATGAAAAGTGAAGGTCCTATGTAGGTCTGAGAAAAGTAATTTTAAATAGCTTCACACAAGTTTGGTAAGAAGAATATGAAAAGTGAAGGCCCTATGTACATTTGAATATTTATCACAATAGATAACGATCTTAAAACTAAAAGGGCACAACCAATAAATAGAGCAATAGTGTGAGAGATTTCCTAGGGTGGTGGTTCTCCTAGGCTTTCCCCATGGTTCGGGGGCCATGGAACACTTTGAGACACCCTTAGGTGACTTTCAAGTGTTAGAAAACCAATCTCGGCTTGGTAGTACCAAGTTAGCAGCAAGACACCCTCCTATTGCAACTCTCTAAATTCTCTATATAATACCCTCACGCAGAGAACTACATGGCCCTGATTCTATGGTGGTCATAGATATGTAGGTAGCTAGGATTGGATAGTTTTGGTGTAGTGCCAAGCCACACCTTGTACTAGATTGTGAGGGATTTGGGGATGAGGCACCTTCCCTTGTAAATGCATCATTTCCCCTTCCACCGATGTTGTCTACAAGGTTGCTTGTGTGCTTGTTTGCATGGTCCTTGTTTGGAGTTGGTTATCCTCCATGAGGTGTGTTCCATACATACATATTAAGAAGCTATGTTGCTGCTTGCACTTACTCTTAGGTTGCTTGCTTTCTTGAGGCGTATTCCCAAGGTCTTCCACCCTAGATCTATTGGATTTTAGTGAATTCCTTGGGGTACCGAACAACGTTGGGGCAATGTTGTTACAAATGGTATCCGAGCATTTTCGAGATCATGTTGCGATATGCATGTGCTCTTTGGTTGTGTTACTCCATTGAGGTTGTTCTATTAACGGTCCCTCCAGATTGATACCTAAGTGATCTATGATCATATCCTTATGTATTCTTTGAAGAGTTGCCTTATGGTAATATTTTTACGCTCTTCATGAGGGGACTAATGTTACATTGTGAGCAATTGATGTATGTTGTTCTCCTTGAGGATGTATATGATTGCGTTGTGGTATTGTCCTCCACTTGTTTACTTGTGGTTGGACCAGTTGTGATTGTATTTGATATGGTAGAGAAGAGTTCTATTGGCAACTCAAGAATTTTTTTGCTTAAGGAGCTCTCATCTCTAGTCTCCAGTGATTCATTAATTGAATTGTGCAAGATGTGATATCCTTGCACTCCCACTCACACTAGATACAGTGAGTATGGGAAATACAATTTGGGAAATGTTGGTTCCCAAGTACCTCAAGATGGAGGGGCCTTTGAACATATGCTTTTGGTGAGCCTTATGTGGATTAAGACCATTGTCAGTAGACTTTGTACATTTTTTCTTGCAATTGTATGTTTATCTATTTGTGTATGTGTGTCTTCTTGGATGTACTTTCAAATTTTGCATGCATGTTACCTTCGTCATGTTTATCATTTGTAATGCAAGGCTTTGTGTTCTATGTGGTATGATGACTTGTTGTTGGGATTGTTGAGGATTAATTTTGATGTCATTTGTGCTATCCCAAAGCCAAATGTTTGTTGTCTTGTTTTGACAACCTCTTATGTGTGAGGCATGATTGCCCTTGTTGCTAATCTTTTGCAAGTTGTGCTCCCTTGTTTGATCTAGTTGTGTTGCCCTTGGGTCTGTGGCATCACTCTTGTGATTAGTGACATTGCTTTGGGCACTTTGATTCAATGACTTCTAGTGTGGGCCATCCTATTTTTGGTTCTTGTTGAGACCACACCTCTTTTGATGGGAGTCTTTCTTATGGACACATCCTCGGTGTTGCTCATCGTAGCAAGAATTGGTTTTATGGAGACCTGTTGTTGGCTAAACTTTGGCCTTCCACCTCATTTTTGAGTTGAGATAATGATTCCTTATTGCCCATGCCTCTTATTATTGTGTTGAGATTTTGATCTTGGTTGGAACCAGTGTTAGTGGCTAGGAATGGTTGTTGTATATGAATCTTGGAATTCTAAGAGTGTCTGAGCTCTCTTTGGGTGTGCCTCATGATGAATTCGTTTGTTTGAGTGTATTTAATTGACCCATCAATGTTTTGCATGATTGATCTCTATGCATGTTGCTAAGGTCTTAATTTTTATGATGTTGTAAGAGTGATATTACTCTATTATATGATCATGCTTGATGGTTGTATATGAGGCTGATGTGCTAATCATGTTCTTGCTAACTTCTTTGTTTCTAAGCTTTTGTCTCAATCTTTGTAGACAACATAGGTAAAAAGATGTGGCCAGTGGTGACCTTAGTTGATTCTATAAGCACTACGTCTATGGGAAAGATGTGTTCTCTTGAGACCTTCATGAACTGATTATTTGGTCTCAGAATCCCAACACTGGGTTGTGGATTTATCAGTACCTTGGCTGTGATGAATTAGCAAGTACATCATGATTTGTTTTCCTCTCTATGTTGGGTAAGCACTAATAGAGGATGATGATCCATCCTAGACCCTACATATATTGGGTTAGTAGATGGCATGAAATGGTATCCTTGGGCATGCTAGATATTGATGGCCTAGGAGTGGCCAATGCCTTGAGGTCCCACTGTGGCAGGTGGTGGACAATCAATTGGCGTGTTTCATTATTCAATCGTTGCACTTGTGTCCCAAATCATTTTTGTTTGATGGCAGTCATGTAGTGAGTTAAGTGCGATAGTTGATCATGTATGTTTTGAGATAGTGGTGCAATGGATGTAGTTTATAGATGATCATGTACGTTCTATGATAGAGACAAGTTTTTCTCAAAATAGCATGGTTCTTTTCTTAGTATGCTCCTGGTGGCCTAAACCTTTAAGCTTAGGATGGGCTTGGGTAGTTTGTCCTATAGCCTTTTAGGCTTGGGTAGCATTCCCAAATACCATGTATGTTCTCATTAAATATATTCCTATCCTCGTGTATGTGAAATGTATCCTTGTGATATTCTTAGTTTGATAGTTTATGCACATAAAAGTGCTAGATGTTATTGCCCTATGTGAGTCAGTGTCTCCTCATTGTAGGCCTATGCCGCACCCTGTGACAAGGCCAAGCTTGATGTATGGCATTTTCCTAGTGCTTGTTTTTGAAGCGCCTTCTCTATATGTTGTAAGTAACCATTGTGCCTTGATGTGTAATTCTACTAAAAACCCCATGGGAAAATTCTCTTATTGTAATATGGTGTTGTAACGAGCAGGCTAGGGCATGTTCTTGTCCAAGATGCTCTTGAACTGATGCCTTATATTCTTGGTAACATTGGCATGTCTTGATGCGTGTCCTTTAATGAGATTTCTTGAGACCGGACAAGTCTTGGGAACACTTCCTCTTGGGTTCCTAGACTAGTAGAAAGTTTACAAATACAAAAAAATTGGTTCAATGTGCTTGATCTTGTTAGTGGGTGGTTCATGGTGGCCATGTGAATTGCAATGGCAAACTAAAATTCAAATCAAGGTGATTCTATGATGTCTAGTTATGGAGTAGAGTTGAGCTCTGGGTATTGGCACCTAGACACTTTCCTCCATGGCTAGATGTGATGGTGAGCAATTTTGCAAACATTGGGATGGTTCTTCATCCTTGAATAAATGATGTTATAGTTACAGAAACTGTAACTTCTCTTGGTGGCGTTGCTTGGTGGGCTTGAATGTGCTCAAAAACACTTGAGCCTATGCTCTCATGATCAAGGGCTACTGGTGCTTCGTGGATGATGGCATGCTCTCATGACCAGTGGTTTTTGGTGCTTTTGAGGACTATGATGCACTCTAATGGCTTGGGACTTATTGGGACTTTTGTGGACTATGGTATGATTTCATGACTTGGGACTCATTGTGCCTAATAGGCTATGGTGTCTTACCGAATCTCCCTGTGTACTCTGTTTCTTATGTACACTGATGTATCACACCATCTCTCCCTAATGTATTATCCCATGTCTTTGGTGTAATGTTAATTCATGTTAGTGTTCTCACCTCTCTAGTGGGATAGCAAAGCTGAGCACTATATTACTTGGTGACTCGCTAATCCTATGAGGGATCATTCTCCATTCTGATGGATGCCCTCTTCAATTCCTGAAATAATAAGGTAGGTGGTATTGAGACAGTTGTTTCCTAGTTGGGATCTAGAAGCAATTGATGTTTGGGACTTGTTCCTATCAGTGGTCCCATGTTCATGAACTCTTGGGGCTTGTTTTCAGGGACAAAATGTTGTTACCTTGGTTAGATTCATGGAACCTCCTTTATGAGGCCATGCTATCGATGTAGCTTAAATATATATATCTTCCTTCTTGTAAGCAAGGCATGACCTTATGCACTCTCTCTCAGCTTTTGGGGGCTCCAGAGGAACTTCTTTGTTGGGGTTCTCAGGTAGATCACCCTTATTGTAAATCCTTCGGGGATGAATCGTGTATTGTTTTGAGCTTGTAGTTGATGTTGGTGGAGCCCATTCCTTGTAAAACTATCTTGAGGACCTAGTTCTCTTATGGGAAAAATGTTCTTGTTGACTTGCATTTCTTGTTTTGGTTGAATGGTAATAGGCAATGGTGCGGCCTTGTGCACCACAATTGTTGTAAATGGGCTTGACTAGGATGTATGAAACAAAAACCCAGATCCCCTAAGATGAAAAAAAATCCCTCTTGATAAAGTTGTAAGGGATGAACTCCTTCGCTCCTCATTGTTCTTAAGGTGGAATTGAATCTGGGTAAGACTTGTGGATCCATGTCTTCCCTCAACTGGTAATAGTTTGATGATATGGTTCAATTGGCTATGTGAACTACTTTGGTGTGTATTATAGGTAAGGTATAGCTGGGCTGCTATACTTACCTATGGAAGAAACCTCCCAAGAGGATCCTTCCTTCAAGTTTAAAAATCTAATGACAAGTGTTGATCAAGAGATGTGGTCATTCTTGATATGGTGGGAAAATTCGAATTCTGGAAACCTTGATGTTCCTTGGAGAATTCATGATTGTGGTTGCCCTTGGAGCTGACTCTATATTCTTTCCTGGACCAAGTGTTCAGAAAATGGTGCACATTCCATATCTTGGAGTGGGAAGGATAGCTTGTAAGTTGTAAGTGTGGTTGATCCTTCTCCATGAACAGGATATTATGGTTACAATCGATGGTGTGTTTGTGGTTGACATGAGACTTGTGTATGGAGGATTGTCCTGTGGTTGGATGCCCAACATATCCTCCACTTCTTCTAACATTCGAGCATGCATTCTCGCTGTTGGACAACCACAATGGTTGTTGATGATAGTTTCAACTGGTATGTTATGATAACCTCTTGGAGAAGTTTTTCAAAATTTTTTTGGATCTTCTCTCTTGTTGTGGCAATGGTAATGTGTTGGATGGTGAAATGAGGAATGGGATGCTAGTGTGTTTGCAGATAGCAAGGTCAAGCTCCAAAGATCTGCCCTTGTACCTTGTTTTGAAGGGAGAACATGCTTGACTCCCTTCATACTAGCCTAAATAGATATGATAAAAAAATGTGCATGATACAAACATGCGAATTCTGTGCTTAAATGGTTGCACTAGTGAGATCCCATGGGTTTGGATGTGAGTAGCAGAACGTGGAGTTCTAGCAAGCATGAATTTCTTGCAAAGACATGGCTCTTTTGGACATGTTCTCCCTTTTGGTTTGATGTTCCCAAGTCCATCACCATGGGTAGTGGCCCTGGTGAGCCCTTAAAATCGATGAAAAAGACACAAAAAATCAAGAAAATTGATGGGTGCTAAGATGCCATTCACAAAGGAACTCGGCTAGACTTGTGAAAGAGGAGCTATTTTCTTACATAGGTATGGATCTATGCAAGAAGATAAGTCTCTAGACCTAAGAAGGGACGAATCTAGGGGATGCCTTAGAGATGTTGGCCCTTTGGGTTGGACTACTCCCACTTGTCACAAAGTTGAGAAGTCTTTGAAATTCCTCCAAGTGCCTTTGCATTTCATGCAAGGCATTGGATGAAAGGACATATCAGGTGTTGGGGTTGGTACCTTCCTTCAAGCTTGGTGTCAGTTGAGTTGACGGATTCCCTAGAGTTGATAGAGTTCCAAACCCTTACTAGAAGTGTACTTTTGAAGCTATCCTAGGCTCTACTTCGAGGACATCGATTCTTTGTGTGGGGGAGGATTGTGAGAGATGTTCCAAGGTGGTGGTTCTCCTGAGCTCTCCCCATGGTTCAGGGGCCATGGAACACTTTGAGGCATCCTTGGGTGACTCTCAAGTGTTAGAAAACCCATCCTGGCTTGGTGGTACCAAATTAGTAGGATACCCTCCTGTTGCAACTTTCTCTAAGTTCTCTTCATACTACCCTCATGCGGAGAAGTACATGGCCTTGATTCTACGGTGGTCGTAGATATGTAGGTAGCTAGGACTAGATAGTTTTGGTGCAATGCCAAGCCACACCTTATACTAGATCTTGAGAGATCTAGGGGTGAGGCACCATTCCTTGTAGATACATCGTTTCCCCTTCCACCGATGTCTACAAGGTAGCTCATTTGCTTGTTTGCATGGTCCTCATTTGGAGTTGGTTATCCTTTGTGAGGTGCATTCCCATACATACATATTAAGAAGCTCTATTGTTGTTTGCACTCACTCTTAGGTTGCTTGCTTGCTTGAGGTGTATTCCCCAGGTCTTCCACCCCAAATCCATTAACATTTAGTGAATTCCTTGGGGTGCCGAACAACATCAAGGCAATGTTGTTATAGATAGATTGTTTATAGTTTTATATAACTAGGTCTGCTTGAGAGCTGTGGACTAGATGCAACATACTGATTTATTTAGTAGGAAAGCTGCCCAGCCATAAACCGTAGGGAGTCAAGCGAGTTAGGCCTAGAGCAGTGGGGAGGTGGAACACCCGTTTTGCCGCGGGCGTTGACCGTAAGCCAGTTGAAGGGACGCTGGTTGTTACAGTTTAGATTATCACCAGGGGAGACTTCCACAATATCACAGTAGCGCTCATAGTATCCTATGCTGCCGATCGTCAGGCCCGAATCCGCACTCGAGGCCACCATTGATGATGTTGGTGGTGACGCCGTAGCCAGCAACCTACTGCCTGCTATGTCCACTCGCCGATCATAACGTCATGGCAGGACGGCTTCGGAGATTGCGGAGTCATCCAGAATCAGATGGCCGTCTTGAACGATACAACTGGGTCTGTGGCAACCAGGTCAGGATCGTTGAGCAAGTCCAGACCCAGAGCTTCACCTGCCTGAGCGTAGTTGTAGTTCCATAATAGCTGAATGGGGCCGCGCCCGTAGTACTTCTTGCCGGCCACACACGGATACAGCGTTGGGTCAGAGTAATCGGTGCCGGCGTCTCCATTGATCTCCTTGTTAAAGCAGTAACCCCACGCGTATGGGCCGTCCGGCGCCGTAGGCCAGCCGCCTGATTACATTACACAGATAACAGTGTAACATCTTAGAAAATAGGGTTACGGATACACAATATAATA
The DNA here is from genome assembly GCA_015680685.1 of Gnetum montanum. Classification (NCBI taxonomy): domain Eukaryota; kingdom Viridiplantae; phylum Streptophyta; class Gnetopsida; order Gnetales; family Gnetaceae; genus Gnetum; species Gnetum montanum. The sequence goes on along the minus strand of MNCI01024522.1, from coordinate 85,617 downwards.
CATGTAGCAGCCTAAAATATAGTGAATATACAACATACAAAATACGTACCGGTTGTTTCGTGGGAAGTCTGGCCGAAAAAGGCAGCAAGCTCCCTCTTTCTGGTTTCAAGGTCTCCCTGTGTGCTGAATTCTGGGAAGGAGTTGGCAGCATCGATGAAGGCAGAGTAAGTGTAGAAGCCGCTAGCAGGGCATGCTTGGTCGTTGCCGTGGAGCAGCATTTCGTTGAACTCCTCCGTGATTATGTCAGAGACTCCTCCTTCCCTCGGCGGACTCGGACTGGGACCCGGCGGAGGTGGAGTCACAGGAGGAGGGGGCTGTGGAGGGTTGGCTGACCAGCATTGGCTTTGGCAGTTACCAGGTGCACAGTAAGCATAGGTGGTGCCGCAGTATCCCCATAAGCCCTCAGCGCAGACCTTGCCAGTTTCGCCTCCAAACTGCCCATCAGAGACCATCTCAGTTACCGCCATGGCCATAGCCAGAGCAGCAACTACAATTCGCATCATTGGAGGCCGCTGCATCTTTTTGGCACTGCTCATTTATCCTAACATCAAATGAATTGGTATGTTTGTGCAGGGAGTTCTCCTTAACAGCGAGCTCTATATGTAGGCATCCAGGGAGGCCATGGTTCAGGCATCGAGGCTTTTGCCACGTCATGGATATCGTGAGCGTTTAATAGATCAATACGAGCCAACATTTGAACGTGTAAAGGAACCCATCTCACAATTTGTTAATATTAATATTAACCTTAATTAAACAAGTAAGATGCTTTCACGCTCCGTCCGTATCGTGAATAGCGTGATCATGGATCTCTGGAAACTTGGCAGTTTTCGTTTACTGTTCCAAACTTGCCACTTTGAATGGTGAATAGACAAGGCCATCAAGTCTATTGTCCTTTATAAATATCTATCATGTTACGCTTACTGACTTGCCTCAAATGGAGAGGGCTATTGTCAAAGTGCTCTGCTGGTTTATGCTTTAGTGGGTTGGGTTTTATCTTGCTGTCCCTTGGGCTCTAAAGTCAAGGCAGGGTGCTGTCCTTACTTGTTTGAGTCTGGTTATCCTTGTCTCAATGTAAAGGGACACATGGATCCACGCATTATGCCCTGCATTAATACTCTCCACTCGTTCGTTTGGTCGGAAAAGGCAATGGCCGCTAGCGTCTTGCACAAGTTTCTAGCGTATAAACACTTTTGTTTTGTTGTATTTTAGTGGTTCTTCAATTTTCATCGATTTTGAATTAACTGATGAATCTCGTGACCCGTCCGTAAAGGCAAGGATAGGTGACCACGTTCCTAGCTCTCATGCATAAAGATAAGGATAGCTGATGTACTTTTATGAATAAAGGTAAGGATAGTAATGTTTCCAGCATGTGAACACTTTTGTTTTGTTCTATTGTAGTGGTCCTTTAATTTAAGTTGGTTTTAAATTAATTGATGAATCCACTTAGCTATATCTTTAANGAAAAAATCAGAAATATACCTTACATTTATGCTATAAAAAAATGTGAGAATTTTCACATTTTGTCTAATGTTAATGTTTGGTTGTAGATCTTACATTCATATGCTAGATGCTAGAATAAGAAAATTTGGTTGAAACTACTAAAAATTTGCATTGATCCATGAGGAACTAATAAAAAATCAATTTATATATGTTGTATTATCTACTATGATTTACGAAGAATCAATCATAGTAGGGAGGTATTACAACAAAAATAATTAAAACATAGATGTACCCCAAGATATATAGTCCAAGAAGAACTTTATAACTTAGCATTGCTCATTGAAATCAAACCCAAGATTTGAAGTGTCCAAAGTCTAAGTAATTTTTTATGGAAATTGAGTCTTGAAAACCAAAATTTTCACTTGTACCTTACCAACTTTATTTTACTTCAAAGCTATCTGTTCAAGGTGCTTAATACTTTCTTTAATATAAATCAAAATATACATAGGAGCTTAAGTATGATAGAAGATGGCAAAAGAGCAAGAATCAAAGATACTAAGCATCTATCCTTAATAAAGCTTATATTAAAAAAATGGAAGGAAGTGAGTATGCAAAATAGCATGAAATTTATATTCATGTTAAACACAAATTATATATAAGAATGAGATTTTATCTTCATCGTAAGTTGAAAGCTCCAACTTATAAATTTGATTCAAATTTATAAATTAAATTATAAACAAAATTCTACTATGTTAAGAAAATATAATCATTGAAAATTAGGTAACAGATTTTACCTTTAATTTTTTTATAGATTTGGACTACATTATGTAGGACAAATCCACTAAAATGTTATTTAAAATTAAAAATTTGCATTGGGGACAAAACCCTGGACAACAAACTTCCAGTGGGTGTGTTTTGACAAAGCCATGTATGCCCAAGTCACATGTGGAAATTACTCTAAGGCATAGATTGAGAAATCTGCAATAAATTGCAAGATCTGCAATGGATAAATGGCAAGATAACAGTGAAGCCGATTCCGAATCAGATATTTGATCTAGTGAACAGTACATTATTTTTATTGATTTTCAAGTTTAATATCTTGTATTTGCTAATTATGATGCCAGCCAAAAACTAAAATTTCTATATTTGATTTTTCACTTTAACTGAGCTCTGATGAAAAAAATGGAAAATGTCGCTACTAACTTGAGTGCAAATAAGTGTTCTCCTTTTTTTTAATATTAACGATTTTAATCCGATTTTTACACCGATGTGTTTCTATTTTCCAGATCTACGATGCTTGGCAATGTAACCCTACATGTGTGAAATAATTTGAGATGCTTGCTTGCTTCTGATATGCATGCTGGTTTTCTCCCCAAGCAAAGGAAATTATAAATTACTATAAATGTAACCTGGCAATATACTAACCCTACATGTGCGCCTAACATGTCTCAAATAATTTGAGATGCTTGCTTGCTTCTAATATGCATGCGGGTTTTCTCCCCAAGCAAAGAAAATTATAAACTACTATAAATGTAACCCATGGAGTGCATCAGAGGTAAAACATATATGGTGAAGCTTATGGCAGTTCTTTTAGGACTACGGTTGTTCATGGCTTTAATGACGGTGTCTTTACGTTTACGTTTACCCCATCACCTGCGCCATCTTCATCTCTTCCAACGCTTTTGCCTACACCACCAACTCTACTTCCCCCGTTGTCTTCACGTCTATCTCTGCATTCAGCTTTTATTGTAGGTTTTTTTTTAAAATAAATTAAAATAAGCATTGTGAAATGATTATCAATTATAACAATATACATAGAATTTTACAGAGACGATTGCCAGATTTATCTTCATGTTAAATACAGCGTACAAAGGCAAATATAAATTGCATTTCATATTCATGCACATAATGTTAACTAAAACAATAATTATATTTCATTACAATGTATAAGATATTTAATCAAAACCAACCATTGATATATATTGTGTTAACAAAACTAAGTGTGAAAAGCCACTAGTATAAAATTTGATTCATCCCAATGATGGAATATCCAAATCAATTGTCAAGCATCATGTTGCTTTGAAAAAGCTATTAAAAAATTTGGACGTTAACTATAAAAATTAAATTTTGGCAATAAGTATGTAGATTTTAATTAATTATTCTACCTAAAAAAGGTTAATGCTACCATGCTAGTAATCTTATTTTTTTATTAAAAATAAACAAATTATCTCTAAATTATATGTAAGGGGCTATTATCATATCTAACACACACCATAGAGTCACTATTAATTGTGCATGTATGCTTATCATCATTGAGGACACTTAACCTAGATGCATAAAAAATGACTTACTAGCCTAAGGTTGTAAGAAAAGATGTGAAATTGGGCATTGGTAGGATTAAGATTAGAAATCAAATAGAAACTAGAATTTTTTAAAGTAATAGCACAAATATTCTACTTTTCATCCATCAAGGTGGAATTTTAAATATAATGAAATCCATATTAAAAGGAGCTAATGAAGTAAAAGACAATAAAATTTTATAATGATCCTTTTCAATTATGAATAAATCCTCATTGTTCCAATGCTATAAAAGAATAGCAATTTAATTTAGTAAGGAATCCAATAACTCTATCAATAAAATTGATGAGTCAAGGTGATCAAACCCCAAAATCCTAATTGCTATTGGAAGTTTCATCTTACATTGGTATCTATCTAACCTCTTCTTGATCATGGCTTGGATTTGTTTGATGAGACTTTTCTATAGAAATACCTTAAACAATATATATATATATATATTGTTAGAGGACTTTTTAGATCTCAAAATAGTTTTACCTTCCTTTTGATATTTTACATTCATTGTGAATGAAAGAAACATTACCAACTTTGGGAAATTGTAGAAACCAAAAAATATTTATATTTGAGTAATATTAAGGGAGGCCTTAATTCAAAAAGGTTAATTATTTATCAACATCTATTCCTCATGAGTTATGATGAACAATCAACAAAACACAAATAAGATATCATCATCTAAGAGTTGAAATAGATAGATAGCATAAGATTCCTTGGGAAAAACTAATATGTTGATTATGTAATACAAATAACATTGAAGAAAAATACTACATTTTTGTGCAATGTCCTTCATTAGACCACATTACCCAAAGATGAAATATTCCAATTGCAAATTTGGTTGATTTGTTTGAAATATTAGCAAGAATACTTAGTAATTTTCTTAATGATATTTTCAAAATCCATATCTAAAGAGTCTACAGACGTAATAAAATTTTAGTTTAAGTTTCACTGTAACTAAATAAAACTCATAAAGAATATTTGAATCATCTCTAACTTGATACATACTTAAACTTCCAACTTTGATCATGGATTAAGTTACCAAATTCATTCAGGGTAAGATCCTCAAAATTTTAGTTTCAATTGTTTCAAAATAAACAAACGTTATTAAAATTTTTTAAATGCAATAATGTACTTTTTTATTTTGATATTTTACAGATATATAAAATTCCAAAGAAAAATTTTACTACCTCTTGGACCTCGTGTACTACTACTAGGATTACCGAGCACATGTCCTAGATACGCTACTGGGATACCAAGTAGTCATACTTAAATGCTCGTGATTAAGTTGTACTCATTCCGCATTTGATAATAGGCATAGGAGAGGAAGGTAAAGAGATATTAAGTAAGAATGCAATAAATAATAGTTAAAACTAAGTAAATGCTGCAATGATGAAGTAATCTCAATCTTTATTGTCAGTCATGTGCATGTCCAAGTACATCACACTCAAATAAAGGTTCCATACAATTACAATCATCATAGTGCAGGCATGCATCGAGGAAAGGGTTGAGAGGAAAAACTTACAAAAGGATCCTACTCTAATACTAACTTCCTATGACTTTCTTGTGCACCCAATTGTGTATTTATAGGCTCACATAAGAACCTCGATATCATGTATTCGATATCATTACCCAAGTTGCAATATCAAGTATCCAATATCAGGGGTTCGATATTGAGGGTCCAATATCAAGACTCATTAGACTTGATATCTTGTAACCGATATCAACCGATAACAAGGATCCGATAACAGGGTTTTAATAATAGCACTTGACAAACCATGATTCATCATACCCCCATGACTAAATAACAACTTGTTCTCAAGTCAAAGAAAGTGAGGAACAAATTCATTCAATTACATAGTGGATAGGTATGGGAATATTCACGAACTAGGAATTTAATCATGTCACAATGTGGGACTAAACAAAATTTGGATACAGACATAAAAGACAAAACTTGTGGAACTAATGGGGTTCCCGGTGGTGGTGGCTCCTCCATGGGTGCCTTTCCTTTGTCTTGCACTCCAGGCTTCTAAGATTGATATTGTTGAAGAAGTGCTTAAAATTTATTCTCTTCTATCCAAGGATTATGAGTCATCCATGCTGATGTTCCAATGTGTGATGGAGTCGGCACTTCTCATGAACATGGTAGCTACAAGAACACTTGATTGGCCTTGACATGTCATGCCACAAATAGTGGTTGTTCCTCTTCATAGGCTCAGGCCTTGACCTCTCCACCTTTTTCTTCACCAGATTGTGTAGTGACAAGAGTTCCTTGATGGATGCTAAATGATTATGCCTCCTAATCTGCATGTTCTACATGAGGTCCTTAACCTCGGCCTCCCCTTAGACATTCAGTTCTACCTTGAGAAGGTCCTCCTTGTTGTCCTCTTTTAGGGTCCATTTATAATCACGCAAAGATCAANACTTAGAGGGTATAAAATGATGTGGTGGTGTGCAACAAGTACAAATTACAAAAGTCACGCAAGTGGGTCCTCTCCAAAGCAGGTTCCAACCTATAATGCCCTTGCGTAACCACCTCTTACAATGTTCGTAGGTACTAGAAGGGTTAAATGTAATCCACACTAGTTTCACAAAACACACACATGTAGATACCACCATGATGAGGTATGAGGTCAATACTACACAAGACATAAGTCACAAATACATGAATAGTGAGATGAGGCAAACTATAGAAGGGATTGCAGAGATTAGGACATGAGGTAACTAACCTAGGATACAATAAATCTTGAGTGTAGGGCATGATTAATGTGTTATTAGCTCATCATTCCAAAATCAAGACTAAGTCCATTCCTCCGATCAGTGACATCACATTGTTTCATCAAATGATGGGCAACCATAAAAGCACCACAATAGCAAGGTGTATGATCACTTGGTGTTTTTTTTCAAGGGAGGAGTAATTTGGAATTGCTTTGCAACACTTTGATCTAGATTTTTTCTTTTTATTTTTGCGTGGCCGCTTTGGCACACCCTTCTTGCTCTTTTTTTCTTTTTTTTTTGAATACTTAATCCAGAGAAGCCATCTACCTTCAGGCATGGGTGCATGTCTTTCTAGTGGGACCCCCTAGAATAGCATTGGTTTTTTTTTATTGAGTGCCTTTATTACTCTTACTCCAATTTTTCGTTAGATCTACAAGGATCTTAATACAACTAGGCTGCATGGTAACTCTTACAAATGTTACCAAAGAGAATCCACAAGCCCCCTTGATGTCACACCCTGGCCATTCCCTCTTAGTCCATCATTTTTTGCTCTGGGCATAATGAGCACAAAATTACTTTTAAGTTTTTATGATAATAATAATATTATCAGACCCATAGTAGAACCTCTTATTAATAGAATGGGTGGGTGGATGTGATGGGTTCACTATCCAAGTAATTAGTCACCTGAGACTTGATAGCATAAAACAACACCTCAACCAACAAGTCACATGAGTGTTTTATTCATAGATGAGATTACCCATAAAAAGATAAAATAATAAATAAAATGATGGACCAACTAATAAAAAGATAAAAACAAAAAATTATAAAATTAAAGAAAAGGAAAAACATTTATTAATTCTATTTGTTAGAATGGGGGATATCTCCCATAACTAAACTTTTGATCATAGTGAGAATTAATAAATGGAAAGGGTTGGATCCATGCATTTTGGAAATATTGAAACTTGGTTATATCCAAACCACTCTATGTCTTTTGATGTCATGGTTGGAATGTACCCAAATTGGGGTCGACACACTATATTAAAGTTGACATAGTGGGGAAAGTTAGAAGATGAGTTTAATTGATACGAAATTGACCCACTATGGCATCCTTGATCGTAAAATGGTATGCAAGGATCGATATGTCTCCATATGTGGCTATATTCATTGGGTTGCATGGTTGTTGGAGATTGGTGGCCTTGATAAGGTAACAAGAGGCATTGGGTTTGAGGAGAAAGATGCACCATAGTGTTTAGCTTGTGCTAAGTTGGAGGATGTAGTGGTTTCAGAATCGTGTTGTTTCTTTCTATGGTCATGCCTAAAGAAAGAACGCTTTTGAGTACCTCCACTACTATTAACAGTAGCAACACAAGTAATGTTCGTGGGTTGGTGCTGTGGTGCAAAACCTTCTGGTACAATTGGTGGCAATGTAAAAGGAGGTGAAGGATGGGAATATTGAGATTGAGAAAAAGTGTAAGGCATATGAGGTGGTGATCTTGTTGGAAAGGATGCAGGCTAATAGTACTTAGGAGAATAATAACAATGTGGTAAGATAGAAGATGTTGACCTAGTTAGGGAAATAGGATGTTGAACTTGATAAGCACTTAGGTTTGGATGATATGAAGGGTGTGACTAGTTTGAGGGTGGCCTCCCACACAACTGGGATTTTTGCCACTATGATTGAACATAGTATTTTTGTACGAACTCTGGATGTAGCATTCTTTTCCAATGCTCATCTAAATGTGACATGATTGGGCATTGACCTTTGGGGTGAACGTATAGGCAAATGTTACATTGATACATATGATTAGCAGTTGAGTTCTTATTCTCTTCAACCCTTCTTTCTGATTGTCTAAGGGTGTTTTGTCCTACTTCTTGGTTCATCATGGTTCTACCTCTAATAGTGTTGGTATATTCTCCACATTTTTCATGCATCCATTTTGTCATCTTATTAATCTTTGCCTCAATTTCATCTAGTGATTGTAGTATTGGAAAAGATGATTCCACCTCCTTAAGATGAGTTGACTTCTCCTCTTCCTAGTTATGGACCTTTGTTAATTTGAGATTTTGATCCTATTGATATCTTTCAACATTCTCCCATTTAGCCATTTCTTCTTCTTCTTTTGCTACTTGCTTAATAAGCTCTTGGAATTCGTGGGTTCATAGTTCGCATAGTTGACCTCAGGCATACATCCCTATGGTCTTCCTCGTTTCATTATGAAGCCCATCCATGATGTGGTACATTAGCCTTTCCTTGGAGAATCCATGGCCTGGGTAGTTCTTTAACATGAATAATATCTTTCTAAGGCCATGTCCAAGGGTTTATGTTGTGCTTGTTTCCACTCTTCGATTTGTCTCGTCAAGGATAAAACTCTGGCATAGGTTTGATATCTTTCATTAAAGAGTTCTACTATTGTTGGCCAATGTTGAATTGATTTTGGTCTTAAGGGCTTGTACCATACTTTTGCTTGGCCAACGAGTGTAATAGGAAAGAGCTTAAGTTTTTGCCGTCCATTATCAATATTGTTCCATGCACAGGCATCGTAGAAGGCTTGTAAATGTTGTTGTAGATATAAATCATAGCCTTTTGAAAACTTGGAAAAGTTGTTTAAATCGAGCTTGGGTAGATGACTTTCCTTGCGATGCCTGCAGGATATGTGAACAAACTCTTATATATGCATTAGGCTCTTAGTGGCCAGTAGGGGTTCATCATCACTAGATAGGTTATAATTTTTATGAGTTGGGATGATGTTGTCTTCATTTATGTACATAGGAAACCCCTGCATCAGATTGAGTACTCCAAACTTCATTTTCACTATCATATAATTTGTTGGTTCTCGAATGAATTGCCTTACTAGTTGTTGTGTTGTCATAGTCTTGTGAGAGAAACATTGTGATGAATTGTATGTGACTTATCTGTAATTATTTTCTCTCTAAAAGATATATTGTTAATGCTTCTTTATAGAAATATTGGATGATATAACTAATCTAGATAACTAGCATTGTCCCTAACAATGGCACCAATGATGAGTCAGAAGGTACCCCTACATTCAACCATACGAATACGAGCGTTCATGCACGATCCAGTCAAACTTTGCAGATGGGCTAGTTGTGGTATCTAGATAGTTACTCGTTGATCACAATTCACTATCTTCCCACCTAGACTAGTATTTTCTTTGTTATGTGTGGTTTAGTCCAAAGTGAGGTGTATGATGTGGTCCTAGACTAGTGCTACTCCTAGAGGCAATGGAAAGTAACTTTGTTTTAACTAAGAGGGAAAGGGTGAAGAGAGTCTAAGCTAGCCTAAGTGTGATGAGCATCTATACCTTAACCATCCTTACACATCTTGGACCTCATGTACTACTACTAGGATTACCAGGTGCATGTCCTAGGTATGCTACTAGGATACCAAGTAGTCACACTTAAATGCTTGTGATTAAGTCGTACTCATTCCGTGTTTGATAAAAGGGATAGGAGAGGAAGGTAAAGAGATGTTAAGTAAGAAAGTAATAAATAATAGTTAAAAATAAGTGAATTCTACAATGATAAAGTAATATCAATCTTTATTGTCAGTCATGTGCGTGTCCAAGTGCGTCACACTCAAATAAAGGTTTTATACAATTACAATCATCACACTGCGAGCATGCACCAAGGAAAGGGTTGAAAGAAAAAACTGACAAAAAAATTCTACTCTAATAGTAACTTCTTATGACTCTCTCATGCACCCAATTTTGTATTTATAGGCTCACATAGGAACCCTGATATCATGTATTCGATATCGTTAGCAAATTTGCAAAATCGAGGGTCTGATATCAGGACTCATCAAACCTAATATCTTGTAACCGATATCAGGACTCATCAGACCTAATATCTTGTAACTGATATCAGGGGTCTGATAATAGGGGTCCGATATCAACACTTGACAAAACATGATTCATCACTTATCTAGGACATGTGTCTTCTTTTCATTCCCATATTTTGAAATGAGGAGCTAAATTAAATTTTCAATTTGGTGAAGGTAGTCTTATTGCTCTATCAATAGTTGAAAATCAAGCTAGAAATGTTTCAACTTATATTTATATGAATGTACTTTCTATTACTAATGGACAAATATTCTTATCTTATAATCTATTTAATGCAAGGATACATCCTACTATTAATGTAGATCTTTATATTTCAAGGGTGGGTTCCATGACTTATTTAAAAGTATTGAAATAAGTAGCGGAAAAGCTTAAATTAAAATTAGCTCAAATTGTAAAGTTAGAGGCATTTGCGGATTCTACCTATAATCTTGATACACTCAAGATTAAATAGCAAAAGGTCAATGGTTACATGAGTTACTTAAACAATCCCATTCAACTCCTTTAACTGTAGAGGAGCAAAGAACTACTATCATTACCAAAAAGAAGAAATATCAAAATAGATTCAATATCAAGAAAGTTAAAAAGTTTCTAGATGAGTTATGAGAATGTTTAAAAAAGAAAAAACCATAGTTCAGAGAAGTTATTTGTTTCACAAACATATTTACAAAGGAGGAAAAATCTCTTTAGAGAGAAGCCAGTAAAGAACCAACTAAACTTTTTGTAGTTCAACATAAAAAGTAACTACTTTAATTGATAGTGAAAAAAAATCAAAGAAGTTCAATAGATAATAGAAGATAATGCATAATAAATTATAAATTCTTAAATAGTTCAAGGTTTGATAATTTAATTCTAATTCTTGATGAGATTTGATGTTCATAAGTAGTCTTGTAAAGTTGTTAATCAAGAAATTGGAGCATCACCAAGTTGTAAGGTAGTAGGTTTTGGTTCTATTATTTCAAGGGTTTGAATCCTTTTGTCCTAGAGTTATTGATCACTTTTGTTTTTTTAAGGAGATCTCTCATAAAATGAGGTTAACCAAGAGAAATTTATGTGCTCTTGATTAAAAAATTCCTTAGAAGTTAAACATTATGATATTATGATCAATTATTATGAGCCCCTATCATCTAGTGGTCCAAGATATCTCTCTTTCAAGATGGTAATTGGGATTTAAATTCCAATAGGTGTATGCTAGTAAAGATTTATGAATTATGATATGATCTAAGAAAATATCTATGCTCTGAGGTTGATTCTCAAGTGGTTAATGGGAGTGGGCTATAAAATTATTGGGGTTAATGTCAACATTGGTTCAAATCTAGCTTGCCCCAAAAGAAAGAAACTAGATCCTGCATTTTTAAAATTCAGTCACCTCAAAAATCTAGACTACTTATTCAAGTGATAAATGGAGGATTGTAGTTTAATTAGTTAGAGTACTATCCTAGTAAGATAGACATTGTGGATTCAAGTCTTGTTAGTCCCAATATACATAATTAACTAGAATACATTTTAAGTAAACTAATTTAAAAAGTTATAAATAAATTCTAATAGAGCCTACTATTGGGATCAAATCGATAACAATCACATTAAAAATGTGATGCTATAAGCTCTAAGCTAAGCAAGCTAATAATTTTCCATCATTATGAGTTAATTATGTAAGAAGAAACTTATTAGAAAGATGAAACAAGTGATCTATTCCTATATTGATCTTGACTTTTATAACTAATTTCTACTATCAAATCATCTCTATATGGATATTATTTGCATAATAGGAAAAAGATAGAATCAAAAGTTATCTACTTTGTAATTCATTTCCAAATCTTAAAAGATAGTTAGTCAATAATTTAATCTAAAAATGTTTTTCAAGCATAAATGAAACAATGAAAGGTACTTTTTTTTAGAATAGAAAAAAAGTGAATATGGCAGAATTGGTATACACTATGGACTTGATTTTTTTGAGGTTTACTTGGAAAGCTTACTAAGTGGGAACTTTCCACTACAAGAAATCCTAAGGTATTTGAATAGATAATCTTGAGCCAAATCCAATATGAAGTGCTAGTAATTAGTCTCTTTTCATATAATAAGAAAAAGGAAGGAGAAGGACATAGGGGGAGGGGAGTAGGGGAGGGTTTATTTGTAGAGACTTGATGGAAGCTTTTATATTGAAAGATTCTTAGTAAATCAAAATTGGGCTTTACTTTGAAAAAAAGAAGAAAAATATTTTTTAGTATAATAAATATTATTGAATGAGAAAAGCAGTTGAGTTATTATTTTCTAGTTAGACTTCATTATTATAGCACCAAAAAAATTTTCTTTCAAGATATTAGAAAGTGATTTTTCGAGATACCAGAAGATGGTTTTTTAAGATACTAGGAAAAAGTTTTTTAAGATACCAAAAATGAATTTTTTGAGATAACAAAAAATGGTTATTTGGGATATTAGAAAAAGTTTCTTCGGCATATTAAAAAGATGTTCTTCATGATACTAGAAGAATAATTATTTGAGATACAAGAAAAAGGTTCATTAAGATATCAAAAAAGGATGCTTTGAGGATACCTAGAAAAAGGTTCTTTTGAGATACTAGAAAATAACCTTTTTAAGATACCAAAAAATGCTTTTTCGAGATACCATAAAAAATTTCTTTAAGATATCAAAAAAACTGTATCTTTAAGATACCAGAAAATTATTCTTCATGATACTTAAAAATAGTTCTTTAAAATACTAAAAGAAGGTTCTTTAAGGTACCAGAAAAAAGTTCTTTGAGATACCAAAAAATGATTTTTCAAAATATTTGAAAAAAGATTCTTTGAGATACAAGAAAAATGATTCTTCAAGATACTTAAAAAGAATTCTTCTAATTACTAGAAAAAGGTTCTTTGAAGATTTCTATAAAATGGTTCTTTCAAGATATTAAAAAATAACTTTTAAAGATACCAAAAAAAGCTTTGTCAAGATACTAGAAGAAATAACAAAAAAAGGTTTTTTCGAGATATGAGAAAAAATTTCTTTCAAGATACCTATAAAAAGGTTTTTTTGAGATACCATATACTTGTTTTTTGATATACCAAAAAATGTTTGTTTGAGATATTAGAAAAATGTTATTTAAAATATTTGAAAATAGTATCATGGAGTTACTAGAAAAATGTTTTTTGAGATACTAAAAGAAGATTATTTGAAGATACCTAGAAAATGATTTTTTTAAGATACAAAAAATGATTTTTTAAAATACTATTAAAGGGTTCTTTGAGATACCAAAAAATGATACTTCAAAATATAAAAATAAGAATCTTTAAAATACCAGAAAATTGGTTCTTCAATATATTAAAAAAAGTTTTTAAAGATACCAAAAAATGTGTCTTCAAAGATACTAAAAAATAGTTATTTCATGATATAAGAAAATAATTTTTCAAGATATCAAAACAAGGTTCTTTAAGATACCAGAAAATGGTATCTTTGAGATACCAAAAAATAGTTTTTTTGAGATATAAGAATATGGTCCTTTAAGATATCAAAAAATGATACTTCGAAATACAAGAAAAATGTTCATCAAGATATCAAAAAGAGTTTTTTTGAGATACATTTAAAAGGTTTTTCAAGATACCAGAAAAAGGTTCTTCAAAATACCTAGAAATGATTCTTCAAGATACTAAAAAAATAATTGTTCAAGATATCTAAAAATGGTTCTTTAAAATACTAGAAAATGGTTCTTTAAAAATATATAAAAAATAGTTTTTTAAAAGACTAGAAAATAGTTTTTAGATAAATAGAAAAAAGTTTTTTTAAATGCCAAAAATTACTATCTTTAAGATACCAAAAAATAGTTCATCAAGATATTAGAAAAAGTTACTTTGAGATATCACAAAAAGCTTTTTCGACATACTAAAAAAAGGTTATTTAAGATACTATAAAAATAGTTCTTTAAGATACTAAAAAAAATTTCTTCGATATATCAGAAAAAAGTTCTTAAAAGATATGTAGAAAAAAGCTCATTTCAGATATTAGAAGATAGTTTTTTGAGATGCCAAAAAAAAGATTTTGAGATACCAAAAAATAGCATCTTTGAGATACTAGAAATGATTTATTAAGATATTAGAAAATGGTTCATCAAGATAGCATAAAAAGGTTCTTTGAGATATCAGAAAATGGTTATGTGTGATACATGTAAATGGTGCTTTCAAGATACCTAGAAAAAGCTTCTTTTGTGATTCAAGAAAATGATTTTTTCATGATACTAGAAAATGATTCTTTGAGATATTAGAAATAGATTATTCTAAATAGCAAAAAAAGTTTCTTTGAGATACCAAAAAATGGTTCTTTAAGAGACAAGGAAAAAGTTCTTCAAAATAAAAATAAAAATTGCTTGAGATACCAGAAAAATGATTCATCTAGATAAGAGAGAAAGGTTATTCTAAGATGCCTGGAAAAAGATTCTATTAAATATTTGAAAATGGTATCTTTAAGATACTATAAAAATATTCTTCTAGATACTAGAAAAAAATTCTTCGAAGATACCTAAACTATAGTTCTTTCCAGATACTAAAAAATGTATCTATGAGATACCAAAAAAAGTTTTTTGAGATGCCAAAAAATGATACTTCAAGATACTAAAAAATGATTTTTTTCAAATACAAAAAAAAAGCACTTTGAGATATTAGAAAAATAAATTTTTGAAATACTTAAAAAAGATTCTTGAGATACAAGAAAAAGGTTCTTTGAAGATACCTAGAAAATAAATGTTTCAAGATACTAAAAAATGATTTTTCAAGATGCTCGAAAACAGTATCTTTGAGATATTAGAAAATGGTTCTATGAAGTATAAAAAAATAATTTTGTATGGTATCAAAAAAAGATACTTTGAGATACAATAAAAAAGTTTATTGAGTTACTAGAAAATGTTTCTTCAAGATACTAGAAAAGAGTTATTCGAGATACTAAAAAAAGGTTCTTTGAGATATCAAAGATAATAGTTCTTTAAGGTTTATCAAGATACAAGAAAAAAAATTTAATTTACTGAAAAAATAGTTCTTTAAAAAACTAGAAAAAGGTTTTTTGAAGATACCTACAAAACATCTCTTTTGAGATACTAGAAAAAATTTTGATATTTGAGAAAAAGATTTTTTGATATATCAAAAAACATTATCTTTAAGATACCAAAAAATAAATCTTCAAGATACCAAAATATAATTTTTCAACATATTACAAAAAAAATTTGAAAATTGCAAAAAAATAAAAAAATAAAAATAAAAAATCTTTAAGATACTTGAAACAAATTCTTTGAGATACTAGAAAATAATTTTTTAAGATACCAAGAAAAGATTTTTTAAAACACTAAAAAAAGATTCTTCCAAATACCAAAAAAATAGTTCTTTAAGATATTAGAAAAGGTTTCTTTGATATATCAAAAAATGTTTTTTAAATATATGAATAGAATAGTTCATTGAGATACTAGAAAATGATTTTTTGAGATATCATAAAAAGGTTCTTTGAGATAGTAGAAAATAGTATCATCAAGATAATAGAAAAATGATTCTTTTAGATATCAAAAAGTGGTTATTTAAGATATTAGAAATATGTTTTTAAGATACCAGAAAAAAGTTCTTTAAGATAAAAGGAAAATATTCTTTGAGATACCTAAATTTGGTATTTTGAGTTACCAAAAAGTGGTTCTTCAATATATTAAAAAAAAGGTTATTAAAGATATCAGAAAAAGATTATTTGAGATACCAAAATAAGGATTTTTAAAGATACTAAAAAAAGATTCTTCGACAATACACTAAAAAAATGGTTTTTTTTTTATATATTGGAAAATGATTTTTATAGATACTAGAAAATGATATCTTTAAAAGACCAAAAAAATGGTTCTTTAATATGCTAAAAATGATCTTTTGAGATATTGGAAAATGGATCTTCAAGGTACTATAAAAAGGTTATATGAGATACCAGAAAAAAAATTTCATAGATACATTAGAAAATATTTTTTTTGAAATATCACAAAATGGCTTTTCTAGATACTAAAAAATGGGATTTCGAGATATTAAAAAATGATATCTTCAAAATACCTAGAAAATAGTTCTTTGAGATACTAGAAAATGGTTCTTCAAGATATCAGAAAATGGATCTTTGAGATATCAGAAAAAGGTTCTTTGAGATTTGAAAAAAAACATTCTTTAAGTTAAAAAATTTTTTTAATAAGATACCAGATAATGGTGTTTCGAGATACGAAAAAAAATTCTTCAAGATACTAGAAAAATAGTTCTTTAAGATACCAAAAAAAGGTTTTTTGATATACCAAAAAAAGATTACTTAAAGATATATAGAAAATAATTCTTTTGAGATACCAAAAAACTGTTTCTTAAGATAGCATAAACAGGTTCTTTGAGATACTAAACAATAGTATCATTGAAATACCAGAAAATGATTTTTTAAGATATTAGAAAAATAGTTCTTTAAAATACCAAAAAAATGTTCTTCAATATACAAGAAAAATGGTCATTGAGATATTAGAAAACAGTTCTTTTTTATATATAAAAAAGATGCTTTAACATACTAGCAAAAGGTTCTTTAAGATCCCAAAAAAATAGTTCCTTAAAATACTAGAAAAATGTTCTTCGATATAATAAAATAATGTTCATTGAGATATTAGAAAATAGTTCTTTAAGATACTAGAGAAATGGTTCTTTAACATACCAACAAAAGTTTTTTCAAGATACTAGAAAAAGAATTTTCATGATACTAGAAAAATTATTTTTAAAGATACCAAAAATTATTTTTAAAGATACCAAAGATACCAAAAAACTTTCTCGAACATACTAGAAAATGGATCTTTAAGATAGTAAAAAGTATTTTTTTTTGATATATTATAAAGGTTCTTCTATATAGTAAAATAATGTTCTTTAAGGTACTAGAGCAAGATTCTTTGAGATATTAGAAAAAAAATTTCAAGATCTCTAAAAAAATGTTTTTTAAAATTCCAAAAAAGGGATCCTCATGATAACATGAAATAGTTCTTTAAGATGCCAAAAAGTGGTTCTTCAAGATACCAAAATTTTTTATTTTAAAATGTCAATTTTTTTTGAGATACTAGATGAAGACTTTTCGTGATATTAGAAAAATAGTTCTTTGAGATAACAAAAAAAGGTTCTTTAAGATAGTTGAAAAAGATTCTTTGAAGATATTTATAAAATTTTTCTTTTAAGATATTAAAAAATGGTTTTCTCAAATACCAGTAAAAGGTTATATGAAATACCAGAAAATAGTTTCTTTGAGATACCAAAAAATGATTCTTTAAGATACTAAAAGAAGTTTCTTTGAAATACCAAAGAGATTGTCTTTGAGATATCAAAAAAGGTTTTTCGACATACTAGAAAAAGAGTTGTTTGAGATATAAGAAAAAGGTTAACTGAGATGCCAAAACAATGTTTTTTAAAGATACCTAGAAAATAGTACTTTCAAGATCCCACAAACTGATTTTTTGAGATGCCAGAAAAAAATACTTTGAAATACTATAAAGTAGTATCTTTGAGATACTAAAATATCGTTTGTAATAATGTTAGAAAATAGTTCTTCGAGATACTAGAAAAAGATTTCTCAAGATACTAGAAAATATTTCTTCGAGATAATGGAAAATGATTCTTTGAGATACCAAAGAAAGGTACTTTGAGATATTAGAAAAGTGTTTTTCAAGATACCAGAAAAGTAGTTCTTTGAGATACCAGAAAAAGGTTCATTGAGATACTAGAAAAAGATTGTTCAAAGATATGTAGAAAATGGTTTTTCTGAGATACTAGAAAATCATTTTTTTGATTTTTTAAGATACCAAAAAATGACATTTCCAAGATACCAGAAAATAGTTCATTAAGATAAGAAAAAATGATTTTTCAAGATCCTAGAAAAAAGTTTTTTATGATACTAGAAAAAAGGTTCTTCGAGATACCAAAAAGAAAATCTTCAAGATACCTAAAACAGGTTGTTTGAGACACCAGAAAATGGTTCTTTAAGATACCAAAAAAAGGTTCTTTGTGATACTGAAAAAAGATTCTTTAAGATACCAGAAAATGATTCTTTGAGATACTAGAAATAGGTGCTTCAAAACACTAGAAAGAGGTTATTCAAGATACTATAATAATGTTTTTTGATATACAAAAAAAATATTTTTTAAGATACTAGAAAAAGGTTCATCAAAGATACCTATAAAAGTTTTCATTTGAGATATCAAAAAATAAATTTTCAAGATATAAGATAATGGTTCTTTAAGATACTAGAAAAAGGTTTTTCGAGATACTAGAAATAGGTTCTTCTTGATACTAGAGAAAAATATTTTCAAGGTAATAGAAAACTATTCTTCAAGATGCCAATTTTTTTTTAAAGATACTTAAAAAATACTTATTTGAAGATATTAGAAACTAATTTTTTGAGATATCAAAAAAAGGTTATTTAAGAAACCAAAAAATAGTATCTTTAAGCTATCAAAAATTGGTTCTTTAAGATATCAAAAACCAGTTCTTCTAAATACCATAAAAATGTTATTCAAGATATCCAAAATGATTGCTCAAGATACTATAATGCTTTTCTTCAAGATATCAATAAACTATTCTTTAAAATACCAAAAAAGGATTCTTCAAGATACAAGAAAAAGGTTTTTCGAGATACCACAAAAATAATTCTATTAGATACCAAAAAATGATTCGGCAAGATATTATAAAATATGTAAAATATTTTTTTAGAGATACTAAAAAATAATTTTTTAACATACCACAAAAAGGTTATTCGAGATACCAGAAAATGGTTATTTGAGATATTAGAAAAATGTTCTTTGAGGTACTAGAAAAATGTTCTTTGAGATACCAAAAAACTATTCTTTGAGATGTCAGAAAAAGGTTCTTTGTGATACAAAAAAAAAAAAAATGTTCTTTGAGATACCAAGAAATGATTTTTTGAAATACCAGAAAAAGGTTCTTTGAGATACTAACAAGAGAGTATCTAATGTACTAGAAGAATGGTTCCTTGAGATATAAGAAAAAAGGTTCTTCAAGATACTAGAAAAGGATTTTTCAATATTATGAGAGGCAAGTATTTTTACCATTTGATTTATTTAATATTTTTTAAAAAATACTTCCCATTGAAAAGGGAAAAAACCCAAATTAATGTCAAGATTTTTATATTATCACCCCATGCTTATCATCTCATTTACCTAAATGGGTAATGAACCATAACATTGATCATCTTATATTTTTATTTAGGTGGCCTTGAATTGAAAAAGGTTATGTAACCCTATATTTACCCTTCAAAATTATGAGGCATATTATATTTTTGATAAAAGAAGAACAAGATGAAAGAAAAAAGGCCTAAGTGATAACCAAAGCAAGTTGAAGATATGATCTCAAGACTACAAGTGTGGCCTAACATATGACAAGGCACACTATACTTGAATGAAGCTTCAATTTAGATGGCAAGATCAATTATCAAGAAGATGCATCATTAAGAAGATTGACCTTAAAGATTATGCAATAGAGCTTAAGTAGAATAAGGTCATACTCCTCTTTTGAATAAACATAGATGAGGAGTAATCAAAAGACAAATCAAGTCCTTAACACCATGCAAAAAGATCAAAGGGATAGCTAGCATGGTGATGCCATCAACAAACAAGTAGATCTTTACCAATAGTTTATTTAGAAGATAATATAGAAGCTAAGTAACTTCAAGATTGGTAAATATAGTTGCAGAATGCTTATGTATATGCATGACATAAAATAGAATAGTACATGCATTAATGAGGTGTATTAAATGATAAGTATTATGTTGTCATTAATGGAATGATTGTGAAGATAATGTTAACATTAGATATATGGCATATGATAAAGCAAGAGGATGATAATATTAACATGTACCTATTTTAAGTGATGTATGAGAAAAATCCTATAAATAATGTAATGTATATATGAGATGATGAGGAAGAATCCCTAAAATCAAGGGATTAGTCAATATTTATTTAGGGAATATTATTATATTACTTCATGTATATATATAAACCAATGTAAATGGAATTCAATGCCTCATCAATTACCCTAGTTTGGAAAGGGGCGTGGATCAACTTCTCATTTCTACACATTCTTTATGTTCTATTGTAGAGTCTAATGTTTGGTCATTTTGAGTTTTCTCATTTCCTTATTCTCTTTTTTCGATATTAATGCTCTCAATTCTTTTACATCAGTCATGTTAATTTATTTGATTTTGCTATTGCAAACATGCTCCCTTAGAATATGTATAGCTTCCACCAACTCATGGTAATCACCTTAGTTAAAGAAAGAAAAGTCATCATTCTTACTAGTAGGTCTAGATAGATGCAAATGTTGGAACTTTGAAAGAAGATCATCATACTAAGCTACACTTAGGGTAAAAGTACCTAACTAGGAATCTTGATATAGGCTAGCCCTTTATCCTCCTTATCCTCTTTAGCCTCTTGCTCCCCATCTGAATGATCAAAGAAGAAGCTATCACTAGCTTCTTCTTCTACTACTTGATCCCAGAGATCTTTTATGTACAAAGGATCATAATCATTGAACATGGAATCATGAGTCTTCTACATAATACAGTTGTTATCTAGCCCCATATTGATCAAGACATTAATGAAATCATTAGATGTAGCCATAACTAGATCCCTTGAGAATCAACCATGAGCATCACTCTACCTTCACTACTTATCTTAATGATAAGTGATGAATCATTAGTTGGCTGAGATATTGTAGATGCTACAGTGCATCTACATTGTAGCATCCTTATCAATGTGTCTCAATTGGTTGCTACATCATAGATGCTACATTGCATCTATCATGTCATAGATGTGATGTCACATCTGTTTGAGAAAAAAAAAACAATTTTTATCCACCAATGATATTGTAACTATGACATTATATTTATGATGGCATAGATCTGATATCATAGCCTATGCCACATCATTGTAGATACAATATCATAGGAGGTGTGCAACATATAGATACAACACTTGGGTACATAGATTTGAATAAGTTTCATTTCATCTTTAGGTAGATTCTTGCAATTTTGTTTTGTAGGTTTAGCAATAGAGTAAATGCTCATAGTGTGGTATTGAGTAGTTGTATGGAATATTTATTCGAGTGAAGTGTGCTTAGGCATATTTCATGTTTAGAAATAAAGATCAAGATTGTTTTTCATAATTGTAGCATTCACTTCATTTTTTTATTTTACTTAGCATAGTTTTTACTATTTTATTAGTTTAATCATTTACATTTTCAAGTATTTTACTTTATTTATTCATTAGTAAAGTGGAATGAGTACAACTAGTTTTGAGAATTTAAGTATAATTATTTGGTAATCCCAGTACTGTTATTGCTTGGTTCACCTAGTAGCATAATGATTTGTAACCTAGTAATGGTTACATGAGCCCAAGACATGTACAATAAACCAAGACTAGATGATCATCACTCTAGGCTAGAGTAGATTTACATTACCATCAATACTTAAACTTAGGATTAAATTTCATTCTTAATTATGTTTATTAGGAGTAATCAAGGCCTAACAACATCAATTATCATATGCCTCATTTTAAACTAAATCATACATGACAAAGCTACAACTAGTCTAAGTGGGAAGACAACATTTTGTGATTAATGCTTAACCATTTAGATGCCACAACTAGTTTCATCTATAGAATTCGATTAGATTGTGTGTGAACACTTATGATTTGTATGGTTGGACGTAGGGGTACCCACTGCTCATCATTGGCACCGTTGCTAAGAATGGTGCTAATTGTCTAGATTAGTTATATCATAAACGATCATGACAAAAGTATTAATGATTTATCTTTTAGAAAATATTAATATTTTAAAGTTACACATGTATCAAATAAAATCATGTCTTGTTCACATAGGGTCAAGAATGCATCACATGATGAAAACATGCATAGGAGAAATGATAGGATATATATTGAAGAAACTTGGAGTAAAAAACCACAAGTAGGGATTTCATATGTCATTTTAACCCTTACTACATGCGAGGACTATGTTCAATTGGTGCATAAAATCCTAGAGGAGATGGAGTAAGTTCTAGAATAAAGAGGACCTCAAGGCCTAAGGCCTCATCAAGGGATCATAGGGGGAGATATAGGAGCCATGGTGGTTCACCTAGTTTTTCATCTTCCTTTTTCTCTTCAACATCCAATTCTAATGAAGCTAAATGTAGGTATAGAGATAAAGATACACTAAGGGGTCAAGATGAAGATAGAAATAGAAATAGATGAGATTATCAAAGTGAGCATAGACAAGATCATCATAATTAGATAAATAGAAATAGAAATCATCACCATGAAATGTTTGATGATGATGAATCATTTTGGACTACTAGGAGCATGACATAGATAATGGAGGTAGTTAGAATACCTCACAGGCATCAAAGTGAAAGTTACATCAAAAGGTTTGATATGATTAACATCCCTAAATTTTCAGGAGGCTATAACTCTAATCCACAACATCACTTACAATATTTCCATGATGCTTGCATCTTGTAGAACATCAAGAGTAAGTGGCATAAGCTTAAGCTCTTTCCTATGATACTAACAGACAAAGTTGAAAGTTGGTATAGATTGTTGGAACTAGATTCAATTTTCCGATGGTCCACAATGCTAGAACTTTTCAACAAAAAATACCAAACTTATGAGAAAGTGTCCAAATTGAGAAAACAAATCCAAGGATGGAAGCAAGGAAAATATGAATCTTTGAATGTGACCTTGGATAGATACTATTCTCTACTACATAGATATCCAGGTCATGATTTTTCTCAAAAATGGTAGCTTTTCCACATCATAGATGGGCTTTGTAATCAACCAAGGGAGATCCTTAGGATTTATGCCCATGGTTAATTATCTAAAATGAAAGTCCATCAAATACAAAGGCTAGTGAAGTGGGTGGCAAATGAAGAAGGAGAGCTATGTAAACAAGAGAATGTAGAGAAATATAATTAGGATGCAACTCTCCAAAGGAAGAGAGTCCATATCTATGATAAGAAAAAGGAGAAAGCTTTCAATGAGGTAATTTATCAACAAACCTTGTCAATACAAAAGTTTGTCATTAAGCTTGAAGCAAGGTTAGATAAGATGTGGGAGTTGATAAATGACAAAGTCATAACTTACATGAAAATCTTAGAGGAGATAGTAACATAAGAAGGATCAAGTAATCAAAATAAGAAGAGGAAAAGGAACAAATAAATAGGTAGAAATAATCATTAATGAAAAGGAAAAATAGTTGTAGTAGAAAAAGCTATAGGCTCAAGCATAGAAGAGGATGATGGATGTGACATCTGCTAATATGACCATTCAAATGGCTATTGCTCAGTTATGTTACATCTATAGGAGTTTGGGTCTTTTTCTTTGAATCCTAAGTTTTTTAAAAAGTAAATGCTTAGGAATTTATTTTAGCCACAAGGTAGTTATAGAAAGTCCTACAACCAATCATACTATCTTATTGAGACTTCTTATCAGCCTTAAAACTAGTATCAACCATAGTGGAAAAACCTACAATCATGGGAGAGACCATCATCAAACCAGCACTACCCTTATTGTTAGCTAGACCCACATGGATATGATGTTCAACAACCTATTTCTGATGATGATTTTACTTCCTTTACCTCAAATCACTACTATCACTCTCTTGAATATCATCAATGCATAGAATCTCTTGTGGGATCACCATCTCACACCTCTTATACTCCATCACATCTTCACTATTCTCATACTTCTCTTCATCATATGTAACCACCAATAACATAGGAAGGATCAACACCACAACATCAATGGAAGAAGCCCACTTGTGCAATGAACATACAAGTAAATGATAATGTTAGTAGATCTCAGCAAAATTCTTAGAAACATCCTTTCTTTAGGATAGTTTCCTCACATGGGTACAAAACTCATAGACCTACTAACTCATCCAATCCAACACAAGACCAACCTAGTGTAGAACCCTTTCTCACCAAAATAATGTGATGATGGCTAGTCTCATGGTTAACCTAAAGTCCTAGAAGCAAGATAATAATGGAGCTAATGTAAAAGATAATAGATGAACCTATCATTGTGGAGAGACAAGCAATTCCATGCATCGACAATAATAAAAAAGGGTGTAGTTATGGGCTGAAAGTTCATAATGTTAATATAATCCATATACCAAACCAAAATAGATGTGAAAAACAAGTGTGTGATTAAAAGGAAGCATGGGCCATTAAACTAAAAGACACCCAGTGGCCACAATTTGAGAACCTAAAAGTGTCTAAAACATGCATGAAAACATCTAAACCACTTATTAGCTCCTATTTTAAGGAAATAATTCCAACTAAGAGCTTACAAACAAAAATATTAAACTATAATCATACACAAACAAATTGAGGAAATAAGGACTTAGATGATCAAGATTCAATTACCATCAAGCATACTTGGGACAATAATAGAAAAACTAAATTACTAAGGATGGTAAGTGAGCAACCCAGAGTGTATGATCCAGGGAATCTAGGATGTATTTTCCAAATACTCATCCATGTATTCAATCATAGGGAGAGGCCTTATCCTAA
>MNCI01024522.1:26658-58749 GCA_015680685.1 Gnetum montanum | reverse complement strand
AAACCAAAGGTCTAATTTAGAAGATAGCCAAGAAATATTAATGGATATGGAAATAGAAAAGTAGGAAAGATTAATAAAATAGATGAGAAGTAGTCCCAAAATCATGCATAAGTTTAAAGAAACCATCATCAATGGTTTGGAAGATGTGAAGGTTAGTTCAAATTCATGATCAACAAAAGTTATGCAAGTGGGTCCTCCCCAAAGTAGGGTCCTACCATAATGCCCTTGCATAACCACTTCTATAGATGTCTATGGGCACCCAAGAAGTTAAATGTAGATCATGCCTTTGTTCCAAAAAAACACACAACTACCATTGTTAGGATGTTGCACTATACTACACAAAACCAAAAGGCTCATAATTGCATATAACAATGAGACGAATAATGGAATGAGAAGGAATTGCAGAGATTGAAATGTAAGGTACTTAACCATGTCCACAATAGGTTCTTGTGACAAGTGACTAAAATGATCAACATACCTATCCGTCCAAGTTTAGACCAAGTCCATACTATGAATAGTGATCTCACATTAATGTGTTACATCCTACCAACCACCCTGAGTTCACAACCACCTCAAAGAATAATCATCACTCCATAAAGAGAAGAAAAGAGAAGAAGCAAGGAAGGGCCTTAATTAGAAGGGTGCCTTCAGGCATGGGTAACATACCTTTCCAACCCCATAACCAGTACTTCTAGCCCATTATTGTGTCTAAGGGATGTGCTTTGAATTTTCATTATTGTTTAAATTTTTTTTGTTTGTGTTTTTGTCTTTTTAGATGGGAATTACACTATGCAAAGACAGAGCTTCCTTTTTATTAGTCAATGAAGGAGTGATGATACATTCCAAGAGGAGTTATAAACCACATAAAGAAAGTCAAGAAGAGAACTCAACAAGTTTCCTTGAGATCACACCCTTTGCCATTCCCACTTGGTCATTCCCTCTTTCTTCAAAGTACAATGATCATTAATTAATTTTAGTTTCATAAAAGAAGAACCAAATTATTTCCATGAAAAATATCTTTTATTCAGAGAACTAGAGGGATAGATGAGGTGGTCTCACTACTTTACACAATTACTTATCCAGTCATCTTGATAAGATAGCACAAAAAATCAAACACATAGCATTAACTTCTGCAACATGACTTAGCAAAATTATTAACAAAAACATAAAAATACATTCATAAAGAAAAAAGAGAATGACTCAAGTAAAGATAAAAATATAAATAAATGAAAAATATTAAGAAATGAAAAACATATGAAGAATTAGTAAATTTTGGAAGAAATAGGAAAATGATAACAAAATTGTAAAACAAAAAAATAGATGAAAAATACTTATTAGTTCTATAAGATATATGCATCTAAGTCCTTTATTTGGTCCATTTTCTTAAGTCTAGAACTAATAAGTAGATCCATTATCTCCATGCATCTTTGAAACAATATTAAAATCTCATTTTCAATCCACTGGGTGTCTTCTAGTTTAGTGGCTACTACATGGATTGGTCTTTGTTCACACACTTGTTCCTTAGCTTTGTTGTGAATTATGTAACTATTTTGAATTTCTAGGCCACAATTGCACCCTTTACTATTAGTAGTGATGCACGGATTTTGCTATCTTTCCATAGTGATAGGTTCATCGTTTATGTCTTGTGCTGAAGTGGTGATGGTTGTTGGGTTTTCCATAGGGTCAAAGGACATTGGTTATGAAAAGGAAGGCATTACACCATATTGGAATTGTGCTAGCTTGGATGATGTGGTTGGTCCATCAGTGGTTTGCTTCGATTTACGACCTTTTCTCCAAAAGGAATGTTTCCTATGTTGCAGTTAAGGCCCACTGATATCAGCATATCTATGCACATTCATAGTAGATGTGGCACTTTTTGTTAATATTGTGATGTCAAACCTTCCTATGTTACTAGTGGTGGCATGTGAGTATGAGAATATTGAGGATATGCCAAAGCATGAGACGTGTGAGGTGGTGACCTTATATAAGATGTTGCAGGATGTTGATATTTGGGAGAATGGTAGTAGTGATTTGAGGTAGAGGAAGTAGAACCAATCAGGAAAACAAATTGTTGGACGTAATATTCGTATGGGTTCAACTAGTAATAAGGGTAGGATGGGTCTAGTGATGGTCTCCCCCACGACTATGGTTGTTGCCACTATAGTTGATGCCATTCATAAGGCTGGTAATAAGTCCTCCTAGGATAGTATGATTGGTTTTGGGGTTGTCTAAAATTATTGCATAAAAGAGGAAATCTCTTAGGCATGTTCTCTATACAAACCTCAAATTTAATGCCCCTACCCAGTATTCATGTAGATGCAACAAGGCTAGGAAATGGCCCTTTGTATGGTCATATAGGTAAATGTCACATCCACCATCCTCTTTAGTGGTTGATTCTATAGCCTCTTCTTCTATGGTCATTTCCTCTTCTTTTTGAAAAGTGTTCCTAGTTTTTTCTTGGTTCTTTTTTCTCCTTTTGTTATGATCACTTGATTTGTTTTGTAGTACTCTCTCTTTTATGATTTCTTCACAAGTTTTACCTTTCTCATTTATGGATTGTGACATCTTATCCAACATTTTTTAATCTTAATGATAGAATTTTGTATTGGTAAGGTCCATTGTGAAATCACCTCATTGAGAGCTACCTCTTTTTCCTTATCATAGATATTGATGCTTTCCTTTTGCAAAGTTGGATCCTAGTTATTTTCCTCTACATTCTCGCATCTACATAGCTCTCCTTCTTCTTTCACCACACACTTGATTAACTCTTTGATCTGATGGATTTGTAGCTCATATAATTGACCTAAAGCATACATCCTAAGGGTCTCCCTTATTTCATTATGAAGCCCATCTATGATGTGAAAAAGTTACCTTTCCTTAGAGAAACCATGGCCTAGGCATCTATGTAGTAGCAAATAGTATCTTTCTAAGGCCACTTCCAAGGGTTCATAATTTTCTTTCTTCCACTTTTGGATTTCTTTTCTTAAGTTGGGCACTATTGCATAGGTTACATATTTTTCATTCAAAATTTCTAGCATTGTGGACCACTAGTGAATGAAACTTGGTTTCAATGATCTATACCATCTTTCAGCTTCATCAATTAGTATCCTAGGAATGAGCTTAAGCTTTTGCCACTGACATTCAATGTTGTACAAGGCATAGGAATTATGAAAGGCTTGTAGATGATGTTGTGGATTAGAATCATAACCTCCCATGAACTTAGAAATATTATTAATATCAGGCCTAGGTAGGCAACTTTTCATGCAATGCCTGTGAGGTATCTTAATTGCCTCTATGATCTACATTAGGCTCCTAGTGGCCAATAAGGGTTTATCGTCATTAGACATGATGTGGTGAAAATTTCTATTTCTATTCATTTGATTGTGATGATCTTGTCTAAGCTCATTATGATGTCTTTGATTTTTCCCTTCGGTTTAATTTCTATCTTTATCTTAACTCCGTAGTGGAGCTCTATCTCTATACCTACATTCATCTTTGTTAGAACTAGACATTGAAGAGGAAGAGGATGATGAGAAACTAGGAGAATCACCATGGCTTCTATAGTTCTCCTCATGGTCCCTTGATTTATCTTTTCTAAGTTTAGAGGAAGTCGTAGGCCTTGAGGCCCTCCTTGATCTAGGACTTAATGTATCTCCTCTAGCAATTTTTGCACCAACTAAACATAGTCTTTAAGTGTAGTAAGGATCTAAATGATCATAGGGAATCCTCGCTTGAGGTTATTCACTGCAATTTTCTTTAGTATAGATCCTATCATTTCTCCTATGAGTGTTCTCATCATATGATGCATTATTGATCCTATGTGAAGAGGACATGATTTTATATGATAATGTGTGTGATTTAAAATATTAATGTTTTCTAAGAGATAGATCGTTAATACCTTTACAATGATCATGTATAATATAACTAATCTAGATAACTAGCACCATCCTTGGCAACAGTGCAAATGATGAGTAATGAAGTACCCCTACATCCAACCATATGAATCACAAGTGTTCACATATGATCTGGCTAAATTCCATGGATGGGACTAGTTGTGGCACCTAGATCGCTATGCCTTGATTACAATTCGCTATCTTCGCACTTGGACTAGTGGTAGCTTTGTCATGTATGGTTTAGTCCAAAGTAAGGCATATGATTTTTATTATTTTATATTTTACAATTTTAATCACCTACAACAAGAATATGAGGTAGAGTAATTAGAGATCTAGTTCATTTACTACCTATCTAGCTTAACACAAGTAATCGTCCTCCTTTTCCAAACACATCTTGAACACATATAGTGCTACTAGGCTACTAAACGTTAAGCATTGTTGGGCTATCCAGTATTATATGTATGTTCAAAGTGATCATGCTTGTGTTTATTAACAACTAAAACATAATTTCTTAATTCAAATGCATTAAAGTAAAGTGCATTAGAGAAAACATTTATCTATTCTTAGTGTTGCAAGAATTATCAAAAGAGTTCATTTTTATTCACATCACACTGCTACGCTTAGGTACATTAGTGCTCGAAAAAAGAACCATATACACTTAGACTCCTCCTATAGGCACTCAGAAAATATTCTAACTCTGGAGAAAAAAATTCAAGAGATATTCTACTTTGAATGAAAACTATCAAAAAATCATGCCAAATCGAGAGCCCAGGTGCCATATTTATAGGCCAGCAGATAACCCTTCCCCCCTAACATTGAATACCCGGTGTCGCATTTGGACTCCAATGTTAGGTACCTGACATTAGAGCTAATGAAAAATGTGTTTCATTAGGAGGATTCTCAAAAACCTCAAAAATAAAGAGTGCAATGAATAAACTCCTCCCTTGGACAATTCACCAAGTGATAATACTCCTTGTAGTAGTGGTAGTCTTACAATTGTAACTCTAAAAGATGAGACAATGCAATGTCACTGAAATGTGGTTTAGAGTTGGTTTAAATCTTTGAAAGAAAGGTTAATGATTACATTAACCATTGATGAACAAAAAAGTACCCCTACGTTCAACCATACAAATCATAAGGTGTTTACATGTGATCCAGTCAAATTGCACGGACTTTATCATTTTTGGTACACTAGTCCATTAGAAAGTGAATCTAGCCTTAAGGTCAATCATTATCTTCCTAATTACACTTGTGAAGTTCATTGGTATGGTTAAGTGTAATTGAGGCATCCAATTTTTATCATTTTGTGTTTTATAGTTTAGTGCTCAAAATGTAGATAAATAGAATTTGATTAACTAATGTAAATTAACTAATTAACTAGCATTCAACTAATCCTAACATAAGTATATGATCCCACTTTCTGTACATGTCCTGAACACACTTATGCATTGTTGGGTAACCAAGCACTACGCTACTGGGCATACCAAGCACTACGCTACTGGGCATACCAAGCAATAATGCTACTGGGATTACCAAGTGAATACATGTTATGCTTGAAACGGTCATACTTATGTGTATAATCTATTTGGCTTAATTGCTTCATTAATGTAATAACTAGAAAATATTTATAACTAATGGAAAACATTTAATAAATAATTAAAAATAATGAATGCATAATTAAAATAGCTAATCTATTCAAAGTGCTACAAGGCTTATCACAAACCTCATATTTAGTATTGCACATTGTCATGCTTAGGTATAATAATGCTTGAATAAAGATTCATACACTTAATGACTTCTACTCTGAGCACTCAAGGAAAAATTCTAACTTTCAAATGGAAAAACTACAAGAGCTCTATTGTAACTACAATCTCCTATTGCCATAAATGTAGCTACAAGCATATATTTATA
Organism: Gnetum montanum; assembly: GCA_015680685.1. NCBI lineage: Eukaryota > Viridiplantae > Streptophyta > Gnetopsida > Gnetales > Gnetaceae > Gnetum > Gnetum montanum. Next base: position 52,945 of record MNCI01024522.1, on the reverse strand, counting down.
GTTGACTATATGCACTACATCGACGGGGTCATGTCAATGCATGACATGATGCATCAACTAGGCCTCATCAATGAAGCCTAGATGATGAGGTCACATTGACAAGGTCTTGTCAATGCAGTGGACAAAATGCAACTCATCATACCCCCATGACTGAATGAAAACTCATCCTTGAGTATTTTTACAAAATTGGAAAGGTATGGGATTATTGATTGACTTTTCCTCAAACAAAACAAACTGACTAACTTGACAAAAAAATTGGAGTGCCCAGGTGTATGGATCAACACATTACAAAAAATGATGGTGTTCAGGACACAAAATTGAACATCATGACTCAACTTTTCAAAAATCAGATAGGATGTTCCTTGATGTTATGAAGTCGTTGGAGAAGATCAAATGGTCCCAAATGATGGTGGTTCCTGAGGCTCCAAGGGACCTTCATCCACTTCATGCATGGATGATGATTAAGGTGGATGTGGCTATCCTACTACTACTACAACTTGAAGTGGGAGGCAGAAAGCATCCAAGAGTGCTTTCATTTTCTCCTCCTTACTCCTAGGATCATGCACTATCCATGCAGCTTCCCCAATGTGGGTTGGAATGGGCACATCCCAAGGACATAGGATTGCTAGAAACAACTCCTTTGCATTGATAAACTAGGTAGTGAAGTATTTGCGTTCAATGTCAAATGCCCTAACTATGTTCTTCAACTCTTGGTAGTCATTCATCCATTTGGCTAGGTTCTCTGTAATAGATCATTGATCTTTGAATTTACCTCTAAGAACTTTGAGTTCAATGTTAATAGTCTCAAGCTTTTTCTTAGTGTCCGTGTGGTGTTTGAACTTGACCTCATATAGCAGGTATGAGTTAGCCACTTGTTTTTCTAATTCTGACCATGGTTGTCTAGTAGTCAGCATTGTCAGGTTTGCATAACAAAGATTGGCCAACTTCAAATACTCTATCATCTTCTTAATTTGCAACTCCTTTAAGAGGATCTCTACTTTGTTGTAGTTGTCGATCCCATCAGTCATGGCTTGCCACACTTCTCTTACTTGTTGAAGTTGCTAGAGGGCTTCATTCATTTTTGCCTTTGCCATCTAGATGTGTTTCTCATTAACTTCTTTCTATAAGTGAACTTGGTATTTGTAGTGATTTTTTCCTTTCTCAAATTTAAGGGCTTCATTCTTCCATGTAATGATCTGAATGGAAAAATTTTGATGCAAGGTGCATACCTCCTCCATTGATAGATTGTGGTTTTTCTTGACCAATTTTCTTAGTTCAGTGTTTACCCTAGCAAGCTGCTCCTACTATTGATGAATAAATTCTTGCATTTGATCATTTTGAACATCAACATTTTGTAGGTAATAATTCTATATGGTCAATGTTTTATTCTTCTAGAACATATGGTTCAAGTCTTTCTAGATTGAGTATGTTTTAGCTTCAACAATAAATTATTTAAAGATGGCCATTACTACCTCCTCCTCAGCTTTTTGAAATAATTCTTAAAGTTATTTGAGAGATTCATCTCCTATCATGACTGGGCTTAGGATTGTAGGGTTTACAAGTTAGGCATGAAGTTCGGTAACCTCTGTAGCCAATCATTTATTTTTCTCTTGAGAGATTTCTAATTGCCCCTTTAAAATAATACATTTTCTCCTTGCATTCAATAGCTCTAACTAGGATGTAGTAATGTTTTCTAGAAGATCAAATATTTCCAAAGTCAGTTGCCCAATTCCTACTAATTATTCTAGTAATTTTTTAGGCTGAGCTATGTTTAATTTTTCACAAATCATGCTTGTAGACATCTACATGTCTTGAAGTGCAAATACTTCTAGTACAAATGTTGTAGGTGCATTCAATGCTTCTATGATATAGTCAACAAGCACTTCAACTACTATTTCCTACCCTTGATGCTACATCATCAAGATAGTTTCTCCTTCACCTTTCTCCAACCACATCAAGAAAGTGGTGTCATTTCCAAAGATTTCTAGGAATAGACGGTGTTGTGATAGTGACACTATTACCTCTCAAAAATTTGGGATCTAACCTTGCAAGTAGTTGCATTCTTTGGGCAAAGAATATTGGACCATCCCTCTCTGTCTAGCTAACTATTTAAGCCAACTTACTAAGGTGACTCATTGCTGGCTGATACACAAATGATTCTATCCCACTCATTCCTACATGTTACTCTTGTTCACTTAAGAGCTATTCTTGGATTTTTTGTAGATGATTAATGGCTACATGGGTCTTTACTATTATTTCCTAAGTGGGTGGTGGTGGTAGTTGCTCCTCTAATCGAGTTGTCACTAGCATCTTCTCTTTTATGATCTTAGACCATGAAGTCAAATGAGTAAGCCTAAGTGTATCATTAGAGTAGCAAATAATTCCTGCCCTCTTACAAAATTTTTGGATGAGATATGGAAAGGGTAGGGTCTTCTTTCCATGTTCATTTTCTTTGAAATGCTTCTCAATTTCCAAGTATAGTAGTTGTGGAAGGTTAATGGGGCACTTCTTGCTTAAAGCAGTGAATGCTTGGTCGAAGAAGGTGGGCACCTTGGTTGGCCTCACCCTTGGATTATGGTGATAGGCTACCATCTTGAAGTAAATTCACTTCACTAGTGTGAGCACATCATACTCCTTATGATCCACCTTGTAGAATTTTTGGGTCCACTCCTTTTTGGCCTCAAGGTCACCTTACATGGATAATTCTACTAGCTATGTTCTAGTGTCATGAAACCCAAGTGCCTGTGCAATAGCTTCTACCAAGTAGAACACTTGAATGTCCTTGATCTTGATTGTGGATCCTAGCCTTTGATTATTCCAAAAGAGGTATGTTTCTTTCATGTGCCACTCCCCACTAGACATGATAATTGGCCTCATGGAAGAGGTTCATAGTTGAGCCTTAACATCTTTTAAAAATTTCTCCAAAAATGATCCAAAGTTGATCTCTTGAAGAATGAATTGTTGAATCTCTTGAGACTTGATGATATCAAGGTAGGCTTGAGTCAAAGTAACCTCAAGCCTTGGTGTGGGTCTAGGCACTTCTCCTTGTTGTGATTATTTGGTTAGCACTTCTTCTTCTGGAATTTGTTAGACAGATTCCACTTTGGGCTCCTCATAAAGAGGTCTCATTGCATGGGTTGCCTTTGAAAGGTCTTGGCCTTGTTCTTGTTGGCCCCTTCTAGCTCTGGGCTACTTCTCCCATGGTTGTGAGGATGCTCCTTCATGCAGATGTTTTTATTTTGGTGTCATCTATAATCATAATAAGACAATGGATTAGTAATCATTATGTAACCTTAAAATAATTAGGATACCTTATCTCTTAAGGATTGTTACACTTTGCCTAAATTATGATTATGATTAATTTAATTAATTCAATTATCATTTATTTATGTATTATCATTAATAAATCATTCCAAAGGTTGTTGGAAGGGTTAACTTATGAAAAAGTTGATGTTTATAGATGGTTAGGATTATTAACCCTTGGGAGACTTAGGAAACTTTTCAAAAAGTGTCATTAGTTTTTTCATTGAAAACCTTAAGGTTTGTGGCCCCCATGATAAAGATCTTATCCCAATAAGTGAAAGATTAAAAAATGGAGTGATTTGGACAAATTATTGGGAATTTATGAGCTCTAGAAGGTTTTGGGCTGCAAAAAATTTCAAAAACTCCCCTTCTATTATGAGAAAATGGAAAAAATTTACAAAGTGTTCAATAGCATATATAGGGTTTTTGCACTCCATTGACAAGGCCTAGTTGACTGGGCCTCATCGATGAAGGGGGATGCATCGATGGGGCCTTAATTACAATTGTTGACCATTGTAGTTAAACATTGACTTTAGTCAAACTTGCAAAATATGAAGAGCTTTTGAATGAAAGTGGGATCAAATAAAAGCTTAGAAGACCAAGAATAGTATGAAAACATGAGAAGAGGATGTTGAAGCACATAAATTTGGAAAAATGGAGATAAACTGATTTAGTGGATGAATGAAATGAAAGATTAAGGAACATTGAGTAGTATACTCAATGGAATACACAAAAGGTAGGATTGTAGCGATGTTAAAGGTAAGGAACCTTAACTAATCAAGCCAAGAGATATGCAAGTGGGTCCTTCCCATAGTAGGCTCCTGCTCTTTTTGCCCTTGCATAACCTCAACTAAGGAGTTTATGGGCCCCATTGTCAATTTAATGATCATGAAAAGTTAAAGATCAACTTAAAAGAATCTACTCAAGAATCCCAACACATCAGACCAAGACATAAAACATGGTAGTGAGGTGAGTTATGGAAACATGGATGGATGATAGAGAAGGTGAAATGAAGTTCTGAATTGAGGTCATAAGAAGTTCCTTGTGGAATTTGTGTTTAAAATGACCAAAGAAGTTTCATCCTCAGTCCAAACCAAAATCATCTACTTTCAGTGACTTTGCATCACCACTCTAAGATAGATCCACCCACTCAAAACACAAGAATTCTTCCATAAGACAAACACCCTTTCATAGAGGAAAGAAACAAGAAGTAGAAAGTGAGAGAAAGAGGGCCTTAGGTAGAGGGGACCTTTAGGCATAGATGCATGTCATTCCAGTCCCATAACTAGTGCTTGTAGCCCATTTATTTGTCGAAGGGATGTGCTTTGAATTTTCATTATGTTTTATTTTTGTTGTTTTTTTCTTTAAAACAAGAACCACACCATGTAAGGACTTTTTCATGTCAAAGGGGTGTCCTTTAAATTCCCATTGTTTTTTTTTTGAAATGGAAACCACACCATGCAATGACTTATTTGACTTCCTATTAGTGGTTGGTATGGAATGGTAAGAAGTCCATGAAAAAAACCTCAAGCACTTAAGCAAGTAGAAGAGTAAAAGAGTATTGAGTTCCTTTGAAGTCACACCATTTATAAACCTTTGAATCCTTCCTAATTCTAGAACTACCAAGGTTACTGGTTAATTAAAAGTTTCTTTAATGAAAAGAAATCTCAAATTCCTAGAACAAGGAAAACCATAGAGTTCATTGGATGGGTGGATGACATGGACTCACTACCTATTCCATGAAAAATAAACCATGTCAAAGTCATCAGACATTAAAATTCAAAAATAGAAACTAAAAATCAACAATCACACATGTAGCATAAACCATCATTAGTAAACAACAACAACAACACTATGTCCTATGACTTTAAAGCAATTTTATTAGAAAAAATAAGAAAACATCACAATTAAACAAAAAAAAGAAAAATAAAGTAAAATATATGAGAAAGTGTAAAATAATTAAGAAGTTTCAAAGGCACTAAAGATGGTGAAAAATTAGAAAATTTGAAAAAATTGAAAAATAAAGAATTCGTAAAATAAATAACATGTAAAAAAAAAAGTAAAAAGCAAAAGGTAGAAAAATTGAGAAGCCAATTTAATGGTTAGCATGGATGGCCATCTCCCCCATAACTAACTTGGAAGGAGTAGATCTAAAAAATAGAGCATGGTTGTCCATCCATTGAGGCAGCATTTACATTGGCCCATCTTGGTTCTAAGAAAGGATTAACTTATTGGATGTTAACCAACTACTTTTTACTTAGGTTGTCAGGTTTGTAGATTATCCTGGACCCAAAGAGAAGGGTTTCATCAATTAGATAAGGTCCCTCCCAGAATGTTTGAAATTTTACCTTTTAAGGTACATGTGTGGAGTTTCAGTAGAGAACCTTATCTCTTGTTTGAATTTTTACTTTTCTGATTCTATGGTCATGACATTGCTTGCTAAATTCCTTATTCACTTCATTCAAGGATAAGGCCACCAATCAATTTTCATCTAGCATGTTTAGGGTGATTAATCTTTGTTTTTGTGTTAGAACTAAGTCAAGGTTTAGATCATAGGCCATTGAGAGTGTACAAAGCTTGGATTGAATTAGGAGTGTTGAAAGTTTTCTATATACTATCTCATAGGAGGAATAGCCAATAGGAAGTTTCCAAGTTGAATGATAAGCCTAGAGAGCATCGTTAAGTTTTTTACTCCAATCCTTTCTATATTTGCTAATGGTTCATGTTAGTATTTTTGTAATCTCCTAGTTGGTTACCTCTACTTGACCGTTGGCTTGGGAATGATAAGATATTGTTAATTTATGTTCTACCCACATGTGTTGCATTAACTTTCTAAAGGTGGCACCTATGAAATGAGTTCCATTATTTGAAAGTAGTGAATGTGGCACCTCAAACCTATTCACAATATTTTGTTGTATAAATTTGATGAAAATGGATGATGTACAATCAGTAACTACTATTGATTTTACCCATTTTGTATAGTAGTTAATTGCTACTATAATATATGCCTTCCTATTGGATATGGATGTGATGGAACCCATGAAGTCAATGTCCCATATGTCGAAAGGTTCTAGTGGTTGAATCCACTATTGAGGACCTTTTATGTGAGCGATCATCCCCTCATCTCATTGACAACATTCACAAGACTTGATGAACTAATGAGGTCTTTAAAGATTGTAGGTCAATAATATCTTGCCATCAGGATTTTTATGGCTATGCATCTCCTTGCATAATGGCCTCTACAAGATCCTTCATGAGCATCCTAGAGAATGTGCAGTTGATCTTCATCCAAGACACAATAGTGAATGAAGCCATTAGCACACACCTTGTAGAGGTGTTTTTTGATTTCCATAAAGTATTTGACTTGATGAAGAAATTATTTCTTCTTCTTAAAATCCAAGTCTTATGGAATCTCCTAAGTAAGAAGATATGTGAGGATTCCATTATACCATGTTGCTTTTGTAGGCATTTGTTTACTTATTACTCCTATAAAGAGGAGTTCATCTGGAAACTAATTAGAGAGCAAGCTCTACTCCTCTTTATTATCCCATCTTAAGTAAGAGAGGTGGTTAGCAGTCACATTCTCAATCCCTTTTTGATCTACCATCATGAGATCGAATTCTTGCTAGAGCACAAGCCACCATATGACACGGGGGCTCACTGTTAGCTTATTCATGAGAAAACAGATTGCGCTATGGTCCGTATGCACAAATACTTTGTAACCAAGCACATAGTGTATAAAATTTTCTAGAGAATACACCATTGCCATTAGTTCTTTCTTCATGATGGTGTAGTTTAATTGTGCTCCAACAATGCTTTGACTCATATAGTGGATGTAATATGGATGTTTCTTATCATCCATCTATGTGAGCACTACTCCTAAGGCATAGTTGGATGCATCTATCATTATATGGAAGGGCATGGACCAGTCTAGTGCTCATAAGATTGGTGTTTCTATGAGTTTATCCTTTAATTGTTGAAATGCATGTTCACATTCATTAGTCTAGATGAAAGGTGCATCTTTTTTTGTAAGCTCTACCAATGACTTTTTAATCTAAGAGAAATTCTCTATAAATCATTGGTAGTAGCCAGTGTGTCCAAGAAATGATCGAACATCTTTAACAATATTTGGTTAGCATGTTATTCCATAAATGATCCTTATCTTTTCTGGGTCTACCTCAATCTCTACCTATGAAATTTGGTGCCCAAGCACAATGCCCTTTTGAACCATGAGATGGATTTTTTACCAATTGAGTCATAGGTTTATCTCTACACATGTCTTTAGTACTTGCTCAAGTCAGTCTAAAGCTTGCTCAAAAGTAGCTCCATAGGTGGAAAATTCATCCATGAAGACTTCAACACCACTACCAATCTACTATTGAAAGATACTAAGGACCAAGCATTGAAATGTTATAGGGGCATAGCATAGACCAAATGGCATCTTTCAATATGCAAAAGTTCCCCAAGGACTAGTGAATGTTTTCTTGGCCTAATCTTCTAGTGCAATTTGGATTTGGTTATAGCCACTATAACCATCCAAGAAACTATAATAATAATGCCTAGATATGGTGTCTAACACTTTATCTACAAATAACAAGGAAAAGTGATCTTTAAATATTATCATATTCAATAGCCAAAAGTTGATGCAAACCTGCCATTTTTCATCCTTCTTTGGTACAATTATGAATGGATTAACCCCCTCACTATCTGAAATTGGATAGATGAACCCCACTTCAAGGAGTTTCTTAATTTCCTCTTTGATGATTTGCTTCAATTTGGGGTTCAGCCACCTCTACAGCTACCTTCTAGGCTTCATGGTTAGGTTAGTGTAGATGTGATGCTAGCATATCCTTAGATTGATTACTATTAGCTCTAGATATGACTAAGCAAAGGCTATTGACTATTTTTTCACCACCTTCAATAACTTTTCTTTTTGTTTAGGAGCAAGTTTGGCATTAATTATGATTAGTTTTCTATTCTTTAAAAATGCATACTCCATATTGGTCAATAAAGTTTTTACTTCTAAGGACTTTTACTTGAAGTGATTAGGGATTTCCAACTCCCCCCAAAAATTATCATCATCTTCATTAGAGAGTTGGGAATGAACATGTTTAATTTTGTCCATGCCTTCAACATATACACAAGTTAGGCTCTTAGTTGGCTTCATGCATAATGTGCTACTATTTGGGTTAGCTATCAACCACTAGGTGCCCTCCTATTTTGTGGCTGTTGCATATAAACACCTTTGAATATTGATCTCTTGCACACACTGATTACATGCTTTAATATGTGTACTCTTGATTAACAAAATTTTTTATCACTATACACGATGCATGAAAAACACTTCTTCTCAATCTTTCCTAGTTTATTTTCCTTGGATATTTCTAAAGATAGGTCCATTATGCCCATTCATGCATTGACTATGCTTAACCAAGCTCTTTCCATAATGGTGGAGAAGTTACTTTTGCAGTTGTCCATCTTGAATACCAAAAAATTAGTAGGATAGGACCATCCACAAACTATGGTTACAATGTCTTCTACTAATCCTAGAGGGATAGTAATTGAATAATTTGGTAATTATAGATGAATTTTGCTCTTCTTAAGAGGTGGTAGGTTCTAGGATATGTACATGTCATGGAAGATAAGATTAACTTTAGAACCAAAGTCAAGAAGAGCTTTGCATGACTCATGTCTAGTGATCTGTAGATAAATGACTAGACTTCTTGGGCCAGATCTTTTCATAGAAAGATTACCAACCTTGATCTAGTTAGAAATAGCATGAGTTAGCATTACAGTGCAGATCTTAGGTAGCACTTGGTTTGAAGGGCACTCAAAGATATTTGATGTAGAGGATGAGAGTGTTGGAGATGCAGGCTGATCAGCTGGAGTAGGTTGTGAGGGCTGAAGAGTACTACTAAGTTGGAAGAAAGATCCTTTTCTTGATTAATTGTCCAAACCACTTAGTTGAAAAACTGGTTATGAGTGCATAGCCCTCATAGCATTTTATTGTTACAACGTGGAGGAATCTCAACCTACATAGATGGAGAAAAAGGTAACTAGGTTGAAGGTAGAGGTGTATGTGTAGAGGGATGTAGAGGATGATATGGATATGGATATGGGTTTTTGGCTCAAGTAGATGATGAATGTATTTGATGGTACTCTAGAGGATAATTATGATGCTAAAATGATGTATGACTTGTAGAACTTCTAAGGGAGACGGGTTGTTAAACATAGTAACCATATGAATCTAACTGCCTATAAGGGTATTACTACCTTGGTGGTGGCATTCTTCATGATTGTGGTTGATACCACTATTGGTATTATTCATACAGTTGTAAAGGAGTTCCATTTGGGTGGTAAGCTTGTTGTTGTTAGTGGAACTACTATGGATTTCCTTGAGGATAAGGTAATCATCTTGAAGCTTGCCTATATGCTAAGTGAGGATTCAATGCATACATTCCAGACTCTTGTAAGTGTGACACCATAGGGCAACATCCCTTTGGATGTTCATATTGATAGATGTCATATTCCATTTCATCATTAGAGTCAGACTCCACAACTTCCTCTACTATAGCAAATTTTCCCTTACCTCTTTGGTACTTTTCACCTCTTATGATTACGATCATTATTTTGCTCTTTGGATTCTTTAGCAATCTTCAAAGTAGTTTGAAACTTTTTATGAAAAATATCTCATAACTTGTCAACCTTGGCTGAAATATCAAAAATAGATTTTTGGATGGGTAAGGCCTTTCTATTCACCACTTCATTAAGTGGTGATTCCTCCTCATCACAAAATCAGACCTCTCATTTTTTAATGGAAGGATCTCTATTATACTCTTTAGCACTTTTCCTTTTTCGTATCTCACCTTCTTCTTTTGCTACCTACCTGATTAACCTTTAGATCTGATGAGCTCTTAGTTCAAATAATCTCTCTTAGGCATACACCCCAAGAGTTATTCTAGTTTCTAGTCTGAGCCCATCTATGATATGGTGAAGTTGTTCCCTCTAAGAATAACCATGGCTAGGGCATCAGTGTAAAAGTGAATAGTATCAGTCCATGGTGGCATCCAAGGATTCATGTGTTCCTTGTTTCCAGCCTTGGATTTGCCTTTTTAGATTAGACACTCTAGAGTATGTTTGGTATTTGTCATTAAATAGCTCTAACATAGTGCTCCATCTATACATAAATTCCAACTCTAAAGACTAGTCCTAGTTTTCAACTTCCTTGATCAGTGTCCTTAGAAAAAGATTGATTTTCTACCACTCATTCTCTATGTTTTATAAGGCACATGCATCATGAAAAGCTTGTAGATGTGTTTGTAGATTAGAATCGTATCCCCTCTCAAATCTTGAGATATTATTCATGTCTAGGTACTTGATCCAACTATCCTTCATATGCCTAGTTGGAATTTTTATTTCCTCTACAATGTTGAGCATACTTCAAGTCACTAATAGAGGTTTATCATCATCACTGCATCAATGATGCCAATGATGGTTTTAGCCATCCCTTCAGTTTTGGTGGCCTTCACAATCATTGTTATCTAGCTAATCACCTTCATCACAGTTGTTCTGATGATGGCTTCCATGAGAACTGTTAGATGAAGAAGAATGTTCAAAATCAAATGAAAAGAATGAAGAGGAAGATGAACTGCCACCACCACCATGGTGTCCACCACCACTCTTATGCTTATTACAATCACCATCCTTTGATCCATTGCTATTGTGATGCTTACCCAAGTTCCTACCTTGGTTGCCACTTTTTTCTGAATCTAGTTTATGAATAGTTTATCATAGGTTCAAGTTTACACCCTCATCACTAGTATCAGGGGGTGGAGAATCCTCATGTTGAGAACCTTTAGTAGGAGGATCCTTGATGTCATATTTATTTAGTATAAACAAGGAATTGGTGTAATGTTTTCCCTTTGTAGCTTCATGGAGTTTCTGCTAACATCGATCTCATTTGCATTGTGTTTCATTGGGATAGTAGCTTTGAGTGTCATATCCATCCATAATATATTCTTCGTGAAGATCTACTATGCCTAGCTTCTTGAGGATTTTAAATAGAATCCCAAGCATAGATCTATTAGGGGGGAAAGAAAACATTGCCCTCTATATCACACCATTGTAGTTGTTCATCTTGATGTAGGATGAAGGTGAAGTATGGCACAAACTCATCTAAATGAGTATATACTACCTTGCATTCTTGTGGAAAAGGTGGTTTAGTATCCTCATGCTTGTGAGAAGAAGAAGACATTTTGCAAAAAACACTAAATTTATCAGTGTGGTTTTATAATTCTATGTATAGTGGGGATAATATTGACCTTTAGGTTCATACAATGATATTAATGGTATTCACTTAAACCTAAATAGTGCACATTCCACAAACAAAGTCCCGAGCAACAGTGCCAATGATGAGTGGTGAGGTACCCCTACACCCAACCATATGAATCACAAAGTGTTCATGCATGATTTGGTTGAATTCCATGGACTTTATCGTTTCTAGCGCACTAGTCCCTTAGGAAGCAAATCTAGCCTTAAGGTTAATCATTGTTGTTCCAATTACACTTGTGACGTTCATTCATATGGTTAAGTGTAACTAAGGCATCTAATTTTTATCATTTTTTATTTTATAGTTTGATGCTCAAAATGTAGATAAAAGGAATTTGATTAACTAATCTAAATTAACTAATTAACTAGCATTTAACTAATCCTAACATAAGTGCCTGATTCCACTTTTTTGTACATGTCCTGAACCCACATATCCACTACTAGGTGATCAAATGCTACATTATTTGGCATACCAAGTAATAATGTTGTTGGGATTACCAAGCGAATATGTGTTACACTTGAAGTAGTCATACTTATATGTAATCTATCTGGATTAATTGCTTCATTAATGTAGTAACTGAAAAATATTTAATAAACAATTAAAAACATTAAATGCATAATTGAAATAGCTAATCTATCCAAAGTGTTGCAAGGTTTATTAGAAACCTCATCTTTATTATCACACACACTATTGTGCTCAAGTATGATAATGCTTGAATAAAGATCCATACACTTAATGAATCCTACTATAGCAACTTGGGGAAAATTTCTAACTTTTAAATGGAAAAACTACAAGAGCTCTAGTAAAAACTAGTTGTTCAACAAATCAAGGAAGAACTTAATAGTTGTCTAAATACATTTAGTTTTAACATTGAAAGATATTGCAAACCTAAAAAAGAAAAACAAAGAAATAATAAAAAAAATCTACATACCACTATCATTGAAATAATAGCAAAAATAAGCAATAACCTAATAGAATGAAAAACAAGTTGTGTTAGTAATACAAAAAGTTTGGGAAGGGCTTTGTATCCTTTAAACTCTAAGGTATGTTGCGACCAAGCTTAGATTTTAAAGGCCTAATTCAAGTTTTGTAAACAAGTTTTTACTTGGAAAACCTCTATATAGAATGTGAATTAGTTGAGAATTGTTAAAATAAAAATAACTTTGGTAATTAAGAAATTTCATAAGAGAAGAAGATAATAATTGTTAATTAATTCCCTAACAAATTTTTGCATTATGAAATTGTTGACATTCCTAAGGTTCATTCAAAGTATTGATTCAGTTGGTTAGCTTAGATAGTTCATAATGCAACCTATTGTTTAGTAATGCAAGTTAAAAACATCATCTTTTTTTTTTGAGCTCTAAGGCTCTTAAGTAACTTAATAGTCAATGTGAACTAAAGGCCAAATTTTAGCCTTCAATTATGTTGCAAAGTTCACTCATAGTTGAATAAAGCTATTATTTCGCAACTTTAATTCAATCATCCTCAGTACCTAATTTCTAGCTTTGGTTGCTAAAACTATTAAATGCATTTTATGTTTGTGGCTTTGGGGCCGTGGCATGGCTAATATTAAAGTCCTTAAATAGCCATGACCTATGCTATTTGTCACATGCATTATTTTTGGTTATGACATGGCTTAAAATTTTAGTCAACATGGCAATCAAGTAAAGGTTTGTACTTTTGCATACAATGATAGCTAGTTGGAAGGCGTATCTCATTACATAGGCAACCAAGTGAAATGGCCACAATTAGCCATGCCTACAAACAACCACATGTAACCCAACCCTCCATGGGTGAATTGTCCCAATGAACTACATTTTCATAGTTTATGGATCTTCATATCTTCAATGCAACTAAATTAATTAGTTCAAAATACCATTACAATAATGTTCTAGATAGAGACACAACAATTTATGACAGGGTGTTTTTGTTAGTCCAGCTAGCTCAATTTGTGAAAGAAGATTCTCAAAGACGAAGTACATTAAAAATGATGAAATATCCAAATTTAATAACTTAATATTTGTATCTTTGGGGGTTCCTCCCTACACTAGGGAAATAAGTATTTCTTAAGCTTTTCAACATGAAAAGAGACATAGGGAAAGCCTTTTCTTTTAGCTTAAACTAATATGTTAGTACTATTATGATATTTTATAATTAATTTCATGTTTTATTATATTTTACTTAGTTTTACTCAGATCTATTTTATCTTTTTTAAAATTTTAATCTTATAGTAGATTTTAATATTTAAGTATATTTACTTAAAAATTAAAAAATTTATCAATCCATAACAAAATAAAAAAAATATTTGATATTTATGTAAAAGAGATATGTTTTCAACACATTGTTAAAAACATGATTAAATGAAAAAGAATCCTCCATCCAATAAGGTTTCCAAATGCATTATGATGGTAATAAACTAATGTGTACATAATTTCATTTTCTTATAATGTACTAATTCCCAAAATTGGGGAAAATGAAGAAGATTATGCAAAAGTTAATTGCTTTGTGAAATGACTTGTAACAACTCCAACTAAACAAATGAATATGCATTTGTGATTAGGTGGATGAAACATGCTTTATGAACATGACTCTAGATGTTTCTTACTAGATGGTTTTGAAGAGATGAGGACTTTGGCTTAATGGAAGATAGCATCATCCATCGAGGTACCATGTAGACATGAAAAATATGGTTTAATCACCTCTTAATGTATAGTAAAGCTAGCCCATCCATTAGGTATCTTTTAAACTTAAGCTAAATCAAGGAAGAAGAAAGGTTCTTTACCATTCTACATTATCATCATCTTTGATAAAATCAAGATGTTAAATATTCTAATTGAGTGATAATTGTTTGAGATAAAATCATATAGGACTTTAGATAGATAGATTAATGGTAAAAAAAAAATGTGTTAACCAAAGAATCATGTTCCTTGCTATCATTCAAATGATCTTAAAGTCATGAACATGCATTTTTTATGGCAAAGTTTTTAGCTAGGATCCATCATCTTCTACGTTTAAATTCATTTTTCAAATCCATCATATATTTTTGGATGTTTTCCTTTATCCATAAGTGCCTATTGACAAGTTCCTACTTTTTATATTCATCTGTTCCAAACAACAATAATATTGATAATCACAAATCATAAAAAGACAACATCAAATGACAAAACAAAGCATCCTAATAACTTTATAAAACATCAATCTTACCCATGGTAATCCAAGCTGTATAAGGCACCCTAAGGCTATTTTGCATCAAGTAACATGCATCATTCCAAGTGTATGGTAACTGCCTTATTTTGTACCTCCAAGGCCAACAACATCTCCATACAACCAACTGAATTGCAAAACCACCTAAATGTTTGTAAGAGAATCATTAAACAATAGAGACATAAAAAAGTTTATGAACAAGTAACAAATGGTATAATCTAACTAAAAAGGATTATCTACAAAGGGAAGAAAATTTTCAAATAATTAGCAATGTTAATGATTGTATGAAAGTCCTACAAATAGATTTAACATATCTATGACACAAAAATGCTTAAAAGAGCAAGTTGCAATCACACTTGGAACTAAATATGTAGGAAGACACCATGAACCTTCCATGATGACCAAGAAACACCTTAACACATTAGCTAACTAAGAATCTCAAAAGCCATCCCTATTAGTATAGTAGCCCAGTATGTATTTATGTAGAATCTTGCTCCTTGTAGTATGCAATGTGCTATAGTTGACCTAATGGTACGTGGATGTATATTGTGGTCAATAAGAAATGAAAATAGAATTATTAGGGTGCAAAAAAGGAAAATCTAATTCTTCTACTTAACATTTAAAAGTCTTTCATGATCTACATTAGGATTAAATGATGTAAATGGCAAGCACATTTAGTACATTTCAAATTTGTGAGTCTTGAAATTAGTTGAACAAGTAAAAGTCTTCACATTTTAATAGTTAATTCATGGCAGTCCACTCCATAGAGTCCTTATAACCCAAAATGGTATAAGTATAATAATGTCTCCAACGTAGGTTGAACATGCAGTTCATCAGTTGATGAAACAAATTACCAGCTCAAAAAGATAATTATTCTATTTAATGGTAATTATTATTTTCTATAATTTTCATAATTTTAACAAATTTCCCTACATTTTTCTGATCAAATCTCTCCTTGATTACAATACAAATCCAAATTTCCCCACATTTTTTTCATCAAATCTCTCTGATTTTAACTATTCAAGATTGGTAGAAAACATTTTTCATGTCATGCATGATTTCAATAAAGCAGTAAATCCAACATTAATAAATTTATTTCACAAAGATTTATTTATTACATTTAGAAGGAAAATTCAAGAAACAAAGCAAGCATAAATGCTTCAATTGATGCGTATATTTCCAAGTGTATATGGAAACAATAGCATTCGAGTACCAATGAGGGTCCAAACTGATGGTTGTTCAGCTCCTTCAATTTGGAAGTCAAGCTCTTTACTTAGCTCATCATCAATATCTACCCTGCATTACATTTTTTTATAAGAAGATAAACACTAGGATAGTATAAACTAAATCCTAAATAATGGCATAAAAGATTACAATAGAAAACTAGAGTTGTAACATGAAAGATGGCAAAAAGACCAAGAAATAGAGGATACCAAGGCAAGAGAGGTTGGTGGCATCCTACAGGAAAATGGTGGACAGGGGAATGCAGCAGAGACCCATATAGATTGAGGCATAGAAATGCCTACACAACCAAGTCACTAGACAACTTAAATAATCTCATAAATAATTAAGTCCTGCTATCCACCAAATTGGTCACCCAAGTATATGGAGAACTGATCACACTAGAAAATCCTAGAATGACTTAAGTCCCACTTAATAGATGTTTGCATGTTGCTAGGTTCATATCTTCACATGAATATAACCTTGGAGGGCCAATTTGGGAAGATATGTTAGGTGGTGGAGTTAGAAAACTTCCAAAATTTTTATAGGATTTGCTTAAAGAAAGGAATTTGGTATAAACTTGTTAGGTGTTAATACAAAAATTAGATCATCTTGAAGCAAGGCACCTCAAATTTTCAGTGGTCTTTGCAAAAAGAAGCAAAGTCACAACCCACAATAGAGCAAAATGTTGGCTCAAAACCAATATTAGAGATGGCATATCCTCACCCTCAAAACCAACATCTTTTATCTTTATGTCTACTTTTCCAATTCCTTTATGTCTGCACGGATCTCCAATAGTAGTGGTAGAACCTCTTGTCATGGATGGATTCATGGTTTTAAACATATCTTTATTTTCAGTACTATGTCTGGTACAACTAAAATCTATCACCTAATCCATATGTATTGTTCCCTTTATTGAATCATTAAAGAAGGATGACACATCGCCAACTATTGGTATGTGATCAGATCCTTCCCTCAATTCTTTTTAAAAGTTGTGCACAATAAAGGTAGTTCAACATGATCATGGTAATACTTTGAGCCTTCAAATAAATGGGTTATGTATTAATGGGAAGGTTGGAATCATGTTCAACATGATTCAGCATATGGGTACACTTGTGCCATGTGTCCTTTACTAGATTGAGTTAGGCGTCTACTAGATCTGCTCCAAACCTATGTCCATTTTCAATTTGCAAGTTCAAGATGCTTATTACTTAATTAGTATTCATATGATAATTTTCAAAATTATTTAATATAAAATTATTTTTATAATTATTAATGTTAGCTACCAATGAGCATAGCTTAATTGGTAAGCCTATTGCTTTTTTGTAACAAGTTACAAGTTCAGGTTGTGCTTAAGGCACTGTTAGATTTTGCTTAAGTTTTACCAAAATATTGTATTAACTGTATGGCCTAGAGGCATGCATAGTTAAAGTTTCAACTATGAAAAACACCACTATGAATATTAGTAGACTATATATTTAAGTAAAAAAAAGTTATTCATAGCAATTCAAACACAAGAAAGGACTCGCCTTTGTTTTTGTTTTGAAGTTTTTTTTTTTGTTTGGTTTTTCCTCCTTTTCATTCAATTTCCAGAGCTCTCAATCTATTCTTGTAAGTTGGTGTTTGCTTAACCATGTTTATGATCTAAATAACATAGAAACCAAACAATGAAATTGGTGATGGGTACCAAAAAATATTATAAAATAAAAAGCAAACAACTAGAGTTACAACAATAGACCTCAAAGAGATTGAGAAAACATCAAAAAACTAATTGATCCAAACTGAAATTATATGAATGATAAATTTGAAAAAAATATATATAGATAGAAATATTTACAAAGTATATCAAATATGTTCAATAAACATCTAATTTGAATAAACCAAGAATAATATTTTGGGAATTAATATGATGCATCAAAATAGGTAAATAAAATATGTCATACAAATATTCAACTTCATAGGTGCCTGCATGCAAGGGCATACCTATGTACATGCACATTTCAATGCTTCATACAAGATAAAAATATTGCATAAAATTCAAGACATAGTGCAATTATTATATTAGGCAAAACGATATCAGCAGTAGAAACAACAAGGGCTAAACTGGCAAAAGACAAAAGAAAATAAAGAGGAAATTTGAGAAATTTGTTAATGTTAAAAAGATTAATTTTTGAGCTTCTGAATTAACATAAATTATCATCTTACAAATATTTTATGAAATAATTTGCCTAAATAAAAATTCACCTTAACAAGCAATAAACCATCAACACTAAAAATATTGAATAATGTGAAACAATAAATTTTCATGCATAAATCTACAAAAATTTTCCAAGATCTGAGTTCAGTTAGCTTGAGAAAAATTGAGTTGATAATTTAAATTCTTGACAAAACCATACCCACTTTTCCAATGATGATTTTTGCAAATAGAGCATATGGTTGAAACCACCAGCTGGTGCAAGCATTATAGAATCAATGATTAAATATCCATTTTGGAACCACAACAATAATATCTTTCCCCTCTTCAATATAGAATGTCAAACATAAGATGGAACTAATGAATGCTCCTTTGCTATACATAAAAGTTTCATATAATTTTGGAGATCTAAAATGAAATATAAAAAAAAAAATTGCACATATTATTCCTCACATATACAGACTCAGATAGGTTAATGAGGCATTGCTCACATGGTTAGAGCATGTGACTTATAATTAGCAAGTTACAAGTTTGATTCCAAAGGGCATGCTAAAACACATGCCATGTAGAGGCCATAGTAAAAATATGCATTTAGGAAAAATGTCATCAGGTATATAGTCATCCATAATAAATCATCATCAAGTCCTTTTCCTACTTTAATGGTCAACCCATCATGAATGGGATAAAGGCACCAAGATGATATACAAACTTGAATAGCTAAACCCATTTTATTGGGACAAGGCTAGGATGATTATGATACATAGACTCAAATATAATACTCTTTAATGCCAATAAGTTATCTACAAGCAATTTGTCTAAGCCAATCATAAATCCAAGAAAACCATCTTAGATTCAATAATTATGAGTACATAATTAAACATGCATGAGTAAAAATCTAACAAATTTGAAATTGAAGTTTGGAAACCTAGAGCTTTGTGTAGGAAGATTTATCAAAAATGATACCACTGTTTACTCAACCAAGAAAGAGGGGAAAAGCTTCTACTTTCTGACATTGTATGCCAATGGTGTTGTAGCTCTATGATAGGTTACTGGCTTGTCAATAAATAGGTTATGAGCACTTTTCTTGCGGCATATGCTTGGATTAAATGTGTTGGGTTCTACTATAACAACCCCCACACCCCACGGGATATACTTAAAAATATCTAAATTATTGCACTTTTGTGTTAAGACAAACAGAAGCATATATAATAAGATGCTGCATTTATTTTGTATCCAAAAATTCCCTAAAAACAACATTCCAAAATAATGTTGCTATGTTTACAAACTATGTAAAATAATAATTGAAATCCATCTCTTTCCATTATGGACATCATCAACAATCAACCTCATTTCCCCTCCCATTGGGAAATGAATTCTCCATTGTGAAGAAAATATGTGAGAAACAAAATTCAGTGTAATATGCAAACAACAAAGCAATCTACCTACATATGCTATTACTCTAATCATTATATTTTGTATCAGCTAATTGATTAAGGAAAGAAAATTTGCAAATTATATAACACTTGGATAATTACTTGGGTATACCTCATCCACTGATTCAGGTATTGAAAACATGAAAGAACAAAGAGAACTCCAAGAAAAACTGCATGAAGATCCTAAAAGGTTGTAAAGTGTTCAAAAAATTATTTCTTATATAAGAGCTTTTAAAACATTATAATTCAGAGAATAGTCACCAATCATGAATGTGAGAATTTTCTCATTTAAGTATGAGCGTACTATTTTGTGAGCATAGTAGGCTTGATAATAATGAGCAGTATTGTAGAATACCTATTGCCATAATAGTGCAGATAAATATCATTCATTAAACATACAATTTGCTAATTCTTTCTAGTAGAAAAACTCTTCACTAGTTTTAATATTTCTTAAATAATCACAATTAACTTATATTATAACCATCAATATTACATCTAAGAATTGTGAGAGGATCAATGGTAATTGAATTTCTTACATAAGAGAAAGACAAGTTGAAAATATTATTGAATCCCCATAAAGAGTGTCGACCAAGGCTTAGAAAAATGCAAGAAAGTGTTTCAATGTACCTCTACCTTAACTCTAAATCTTCAAAGTTAATTCTCAACAATCAGCTTCCTTTCATAGCAAGTATATAAGAAGAATTTAGAGAAAATTTGGTGCATATACAATTATTATGAAAAACCTATCTACATGGAATTTCCTTCATATTTAGGGAATCATATTAAAATAAATGCTTTGTGTGGCATGCTTGTTTTTTTTTCTTTTTTTATAATTTAGATGTCATCTATTGTATATTATGTGTATTTGATGATCATTTCTAGTATGTGTCCTTTTCCTAACAAGTTAAAAGAGAATATATTAATAAAATGAGAGTCAAGGTACAACAAATTATTTTTAGAATCTTATTGAGCAACCAAGATGATAGGATTAAATTTCTAATAAAATAATCATCACCAAAATATGTCCTTTTTCATAGTTTACTTCATATTTGTTCCTTGACAATAAGCCTCAACATTTCCTTCGTAGTATAAGCCTTTTTGAGCTAGTAAAATAATATTAATAAAAAATTGATTTACAATCACTAGGCTTAAGGTTCAGACACACATCACTTGGAAACAATGTAAAAATATACACAATTTGGTGCTGATAAGATAGCCATCCATTAAAAACATAGGATCCCAAGCCATTTCTGGTTGAACGTTGTAATTTATTAACAGCCACATTTTCTTTTTAACTATTCAAAGCAACCAACATTTAAATATCATTATCTTCCTTCTTCTCCTAGCCTTATCCCAACTACATGGGGTTGGCTATATGAATTATTTTCTAGCATTCACTACCATTAAGAGCTAAATAAGTGTTAATACACAAAACTTGGATGTCTTTATTTTATGTTTGCAAACCATAAATGTTTAGGTCTACCTCTTTGTAGTTTTTCCTCTGATTTTAATAATGCAACTACTTCTAACAAATGCATTCTTTGGCCTTCTTAGCACATGACCAAAAAATTTCAAACAAGTTCCTTTAATCTTCTCATCAGTGAGTGCTACTCCCAAACTTCCCCCAATAAAAAGCTATTACTAATATTTAAATATAATAATTTTGAATTAAAATTAACTACTTGTACAAAAATTAAAGGTTTCATTCACATCTCACATGGGAATGGTGGAGCTGATGGTTGATGAAGCAAAAAGGCACAAGAAAAGAAAGTTAACAAGTTCACTAAAATAGAAGTGGCAAAAAGGAATAGAACCTAAGAAATGCAGATACTCTAATAGAGGCACATCCTTCAATGTCGGTAGACTTGTTGGCCCAACCAATGCCTATTTTTAGCTAGCATAATCATATGGAGTCTACTTCAATGGTTTTGTCACAATTGTGCCCATGCATAGGCCTATTGCTATACATTGTTGCTCCCCCACCTGCGTTGATATCATACTTAGAGAGTGCCAAGATTACTGCTACTCAAGCAAAGGCTAGGGGTGGTGCAAACGCCAATAGTAGGCATCCTAATGTTCTCCCATGGGAGAGTCTATGCCTATCTAGAACTGTTTTCTCTGCTTGGTGTGCATTGCATAAAGAAAGGACTTTTGTCCTTCAACTGATTCCCAAAGTTTATTATTTATTTATTTAATTTGATTGTAGAACTTGTAGCCTGGTATGGGCATCCACTAGGAAGTTTCTCTGAAATAAATATGTATGGGAAATGGAAGGTTTCCCATAATTTTTGACCCCATGAGATTGTTATTGGAACAATATCCTTGGATCCCAAATAAACAATGTTTTTGAATAATAGTGAATGAAGACAAATGGAAATTTTTATATAAATACCTCTTCTGAATGAGCTATTGCATAGTCATATTGCTCCCTTGTAACATCACCGTTCAAAATCTAGGGAAAACAAGACCATTAGAATAAGAAACTAGAGACATTTGAATCTTATAGGAAGAACATATTAGACAAGCAAGCAAGCAATTAAGGTATTTTGATTTGATTAAGAACAATACCATGAAATTCATAACTCTAGATGATAGTAATGATGAAAACAAAATTTTAGAAAATTCAATAAAAACTACTCTTGATGCCTTAGAAAAACTACTCTTCAATGGAAATCAAGAGTAACTGCCAATTCTTAATATGGAGTTTATATTTGCATTTCCACTTGTCTTGCCCATGTAGATTACATAAATATGAAAATATGCAATCGTCTGAACACATTTCCATTAGAGTTTCTAAACATAGACTGTAGAATGCCCTGTAAGATCAGTCCCATTGGCTGAATGGTTTCTAATTTATTTTATTAAGGAACTCAATAAACATTGGCATTCAATAATGCAAAACTAAGCCTCCACTTATGTCTGGTTTAGGTATTTATGTTTTTACAGTCAGGGTGGATCTACACAAGATATATGTACTATTACTAAAAAGATTATAGAAAAAAAATCTCTAAATTAGACCAATG
The DNA here is from genome assembly GCA_015680685.1 of Gnetum montanum. Classification (NCBI taxonomy): domain Eukaryota; kingdom Viridiplantae; phylum Streptophyta; class Gnetopsida; order Gnetales; family Gnetaceae; genus Gnetum; species Gnetum montanum. Next base: position 30,238 of record MNCI01024522.1, on the reverse strand, counting down.
GAAAAGAAAATGTTAGATGTCTGGATCATGGTTACCTCATAAGCGTTTGCTATTTTTACAAATAGTTTCGTGCTTCTGGATCAGGGTTCTTGTCGGGATGACTGCAAACATGGTAATGTAGCCAATTACGAAAATAGAGAAGTAAAAATAAAAGTAAAATCTAACAATATCTAGGAAAGGGATGCAAACATTACTATTTCAAGGAGTGTTTGTAATACGCCTTCTTGATCTTCGCAGAGCCGGTTGCCTGCATTACTCCGAAAACCAAATAAAATTAAAGAGCATTGCATTCAGGGAACAAAATAATTTAAGGAAGAAAACGACATGAATATATAATCGAAAATAATCCTAACCCAAGAAGATCATAACAATCATCTTCCTCGCAGTGAATAGCTAAAGTAGGTGAGATGGCGAATAACATTGCAATCATCGTAGATATCATTATGGCATTCGGCTGCTAGCTCGGAATTATGCGAGAAGACGATGCTGGTAATGCAGCCTAGGCCCCTGTGCAGCTACTACCTCTCTGATATCTGGGATGGTTGAACAATTTGTTGATCAAAAATGATCATCAAAATGTTTGTTTGAAATAAAAGCACTTTTAAAAAAATGAACCCAATTCTAACGGGAAGTTATTCTAATGGGAAGTTCGATTGAATTTGTCAAATTGTGCCCTAGAGAAACTCTCAATTGATACCAACTATGGAAAATGCAAAATTAGATATTTCTCCATTCTTTAAAAATAAAAGTTTGGTAACAAATTAAATTCACAATCATTATTATGATGTTGCAAACATTGTCATGCCTATAATTTTGGCATAGAGGCCAACTCGTCTTGTGAGATAGAGGGGGATGGAGGAGTAGATTTGTCACCCTCCAAGTAACACCCTCCACATCATACGCCACGTAAGATCCCATGAAATGGGGAAAAACATGAATCCAAGAGCCACACCTTTTCATATTCCCGTTGTGTAGAATGTGAACTAAAGAGCCATAAATTTTAGTATTTCTGTTGCACACATAAAAAGGCTAAACGCAACCAAATGCAGAATGGGAATGAGAATAGAAATCAGAATTCCATTTCCATTCTATCTCTATCTCTGTCTGCAACTACTACTAGTTGCTGCAAGTCACCTAGCCCAATCGAACCAGCTTCGATGACGCTAGCTTTGGAGCTCCGCTAGAGTGCTGGAAAGGAACCTACGATGGTGGCCCATGCTTCAATTGCAATAACAAGCTCATTAGCATGTGCTTCTTTAACCAAGGTAGCAATAAGGCAATAGGCTAGTTGATCCTTGCTGCATCCTCACTCAACACCGAGGGCCACGACATGCACACATCATCAATAATCACTGGCAACATCGTGGTTGATGTCAGTGTGCTCGGCTATGCCAACGACACTACCTATGGCATGGCCTGGCTTGCATGGATTTCCATCTACAAGGTTTGGTGTGACTGTGGCTACTTTAGCTCTAACATCCTTGTGGCCATAGATGCCACTCTATTTGATGACATTGACATGTTTTCACTCTTGCTTGGTGATAACTTGTACAAGTACTACACCATTGCTATCAGCACCTTCACTGCTGTAGTCCACTACCACATCTTTATCGTTTGCTCGACCAGAAACTCCAGACACAACGCTGACATTGCCTCAAGTCTCATGCCCTAGATCATGACCATCATTGCTAGCACCCTTGACCATGACTTTCCAACCGTCACGATGCTCGTCGATGGTAGCGAGTATGTTGGAACCTCACTCTACTTTGGGGAACTGCTATTGGAAGATCCAAATCTCACACTCATCTATGCTAGAAACACCAACCTCGATGGTGACGAAAATGCAAACTTCTATACCTATGGTAGCTTGGACCCCAGAGGTAGAGGAGGTGTGAATCATAATAAAATATTTGTTATAATAGCTAAAAGATCTCTTCATTTAGGTTTTTTTTTTTTATAAAATTTATATATGAATTAGGCCAATATGTTTCTTAAGTAGCTTTGTTTGAATGTATGTTTTAGGCATAAAATTTTGCACGTAGGGACAGAATGAGGGTTAGAGCCAGAGACATTTGAGGATGGACAGTAATGGCTACAGTTGAAGCTGTAGCTTGAAGGGAAGGGTCTTCGAAAGTTTTTGTGTCAACAATAGCTTTGGTTATTGGAATCTCTTTCTAGAAACAAACTTTTTACTAGTTTTTTTATGTGTGTTTTTGTCAATTTTTTATAGTCAATTGTAATGTGTTGAACATTACATTTTTATGATTTTGTGCAACTTTCATAGTTTCACTTCAAGTTGAGCTCTTCTGTCATTAGTACTTAGCATGCTTTCCTATACATTTGCATTCCCAATGCAAAAATATTCAAAAGTTTGGTTCTGTTCCTTTTTCAATGCTTTTTGGAGTGGCAGAGAATTCTGAAATTGTAATTTTTTGCTACTATCTTGAGTAATATTCTTTTGCTACACCCTTTTTCAATGTAAAGGAACATTTGTAAGTTCATGTTCTCTTTATCTCTTTGTATATTTTATGTAGGTTTTATCATTTCTATGGCTGTGCTTTAAAATTCAGTAGTTACCATGGAGTAGATGTGTTTAGTTGTTATGATTGTGACTGCTTTTTGTTTGCAATATGCATTTTAATAAAATGCAAAAGTGTTAGCATTTTTGCTAGCACATGAAAATTATTAGCCAATTTGAGATGTAGGCCTAACTTTGGTCATAATTTTAACAATTTTTCCTACTTATTAGGAGGACTTAAAGAATTCAAATTTGATAATTTCTTCTTACCTTCTCGCATGCAGTGAAACCTTTTTTTTATGTACATATTTTTTGATTGATGGAATATAATGGATGATATGGTTGTTAACTTGGTAAATTTTAAAAACAACAACTTTTGCACCTCTGGTAGCCTAGACCCCAAGAAGATCTTTGGCAAGATCATGCTATGATAATCCTAGCCAATGTCGAGGAAAATGACAACGAGCTCTCCACCAACACACATGTCTTACCATAATAATAAATAACCAATTATTTATAAATCTCCCCTAGCCAAAGAGTCACTGCAATGGAGCCAATGATTATATTTATCTCAGTTATTTATAATCTTGGTTATATGTAATATAAGAGTAGTGCTAATTTCTATTAAGAAAATAAGAAAACTTTTGAATTTATGTTTCTATTTTACCATGCATTACTTCTTGATTTTGTATCCATTGACATTATCATCATTGTAATGTAATCATTTCATCATATGAACAAATGAGGTGTTAGTTTAGTGGTAAGAGCCTTGGCCTAGAAAACCTAGGTCATAGATTCCATTCCAATAGGCTACACTAAGTTATTTATAAAAAAATTCCAAACATATGATGACAAACGAGGTACCCCTACGCTTAACCATACGAATACGAGCGTTTCATGTACGATCCAGTCGAATTCCAAGGACTAAGTGCTTATGCACCCTTGTGGAACAACGATGGGTTGGTTGATCATTGTCTTCCCAAGCTTACCTGTATGTCACGATTGTATGGTTAAGTAAGCTTGAGGCATATGATTTTTATAGCTTTTATGTTTTTATGTCCT
>MNCI01024521.1:0-10096 GCA_015680685.1 Gnetum montanum | reverse complement strand
ATGTTAACCAATAACAGGAACTTGAATAAGTCTCTGCATGGTGTGATTTTTATCCAAAAGTTCATGAAAAGCATAAAATTCCAGAAAGAAATATGATGTGAATTTAAAGCATGTCCCTCAGACAAAATCAATAGATTACAAGCATTGGTTATAGGACTAGAAAGACATGTTACCCATGCCTAAAGGTCACCTCTAACTAAGGCTCTTTCTCACCTTCTACTTTTCTTTTCTTCTTAAATAAGGAATAGTGGTTGTTCATGAGAGCATTCTTGTGTCTTGAGGGGATGGATTGGTCCTAGAGTGGTGATGTGAAGTTACTAAAAGTGGTTGGTTTTAGTTTGGACTAAGGTTGTAATTTATTGAGTTATTTAACCATAAATTTCAAAAGGGACTTCATGTGATTGGGATTGGGACATTCATATCATTCTTTGTCTTGTCTACCAATTCTCTCCATACAATTTTCATGTTTTTTTTAATGTCTTAGTTTGATGTGTTGAAATTCTTGGGTAGATTCTTTAGGTTTGGTCCTTAACTTTTCGTAACCATTAATCAACTATGGGGACCAAAAAATCCTTAGTTGAGGTTATGTAAAGGAAAAAAAGGAAATGTGCCACTATGGGAAAGGACCACTTGCATATCTCATGGTCTGCTTAGTTAAGTCCCTTACCCTTAGATGTTGTTGTAATCAGATATTTCATGCACTTCATCATGCATCCAACTGTGCGCTTCTTAAGGTATTTTTCTCCATAAAATCTCATTCTCCAATCATTTCTCAATTTTTGGAACTTCAAGATCTTCTTTTAATATTTTCATCATGTTCACAACTTTTCAAGCTTCCAATTAACCTTGATTTCGCATGAAATTTTTTTTTTTTTTTACTATTTTTAACAAAGTTAATGGTGGTCAACAACCATGTTGACTAGGCCCAGTCGACATAGAGCAAAAATTCTATAAATACCACCTAACACTTTGAAATTTTTTGTCATTTTCTTTAAAATGAGAGGGAAGCTTTTATAATTTTTGAGAGTCCAAAACATTCCAGAGCCCACAACTTTCATACTGTTTGTCCAAATCACTCAATTCTTCGATCCTATAGCTACCAGAGGTAAGCTCTTAGTTGTGGAGGCCACAAATGTTAAGGATTTTGATGAAAGTTTTTCTAACTCTTCCAAGGGATTAATGAATAGAATAATATTAAACTATTAATTTTTAAAAGTTTCACCCTTCCAACAAACTTTGGTAAACCTAAAATTAATTACTAATAGTAAAATAAGAATAAAATAATAATTGAAATGATCAAATTGACCATGATCACAACTTAGCTAGGTGTAACTTTCCTAAAGAGATAAGGTATCCCAATTGTTTCAAGTTATACATTAAATTCTAACCCTTGGTCATGTTGTGATCATAAATGGCACTATGACTAAAATGACTACAGGAAGAAGGATCATCACAACCAAGGAACAAATGATCTAAAGTTGGAAGGGAATAGCAAGAACAAGGCAAGGAGTAGGCAACAGAAACTCATGCAATAGCACCTCTTCAGGAGGAGCTAAAGTGGAGTTTGTTTGATAAATTTTTGAAGAAGAGGTTGTGATTGAACAATCCCAAAGAGGATAGGCACCAAGGCCTATACCAGGACTTCAGGTCACATTGACACAAGCCTACCTTGATATGATTAAGCCTCATGATGTCCAATGCTTAATTCTCCAAGAGTTGAACTTTGGACCATTCTTAGAAAATGCTTCGCTAGAAGTCAAGACATAGTTGTAAAGCTTTTCCATGTGGCCAATCATCACTTCTTGTAGGGAGTGGTACATGGGAGAGACATATCTCTTTTGGAATAGTAGAAAGGTAGGAGCCACTATGAGAATAAGGACATTCAGGTGTCCTACTTGGTAGAAGCTATTAAGCAGGCTCTTGGTTTGCCTAATTTTGCGATCCACCTAACAAAGATCTCCATGTATGTAGACCCAGAGGCAAAAAGGGAGTGGACCCAGTGGTGTTTTGGGGTTGATAGCAAAGAGTTTGGCATGCTTACATTGGCAAAGTTCATATAGTTCAAGATAGTGGCTTATTACCTCAATCCAATGATGAGGCTCAGCAAGGTGACTACTCTATCCACCTGAGCATGTGCCACTTTAAGTAGGAGATTCTCTATAAACCTTCCACAACTAATATATCTAGAGAAGAAAAAGTGCTTCAGGGAAAATGAACATGGAAGGTAAACTCTACCATTTCCATGCTTTATCAGAAAGCTTTGTAAAAGGGTAGGGATAGTCTGCTATGCAAATGACACAATCAAGCATACTCCCATTGTCTCCTAGTTTGAGATGATGAAAGACAAGACCCCTATCATGTCTAAAGAAGAGGAGTAGTAATTGCCACCTTTACCATCCATTCAAGAAACAACGTCAAAGGCTTGTGTAACCATTAAATGCTTACACAAAATTTGAGAGTAGCTCATGCATAAGGGAGAGCAACAAGTAGGAACAAGTGGTGGGGATCCATCTATGTGCCATCCTACAATAAGTCACCTCAATGATGTGGCTCAAATAATCAGTTAGATGAAGAGAGGTGGACTAATATTCTTAGCTGAAAGAACATAATTGTCCATGAGGTCGAATCCTACTACCTAAGAGGTAATGGTTTCTCTCTTCTAACAACAAAATTTCCTAGAAATCTCTAGGAATGCCACTACCTTTTTAGTACACGTGGACATGGGTGAGGGGACAACTATCTTGGTGATGCAACACCAAGGGTATGAAATAGTAGAAGAAGTGGTTGTTGATTAGATATTGAAGTATTAAATGCACTTGTGGCATCTATACCAAATGTTTCTACACTCAGAGATGTGTAGACATTCGTAGGAACTATTAGCAGTCGATTGAGTGAAGCCCAGCATGAGGAGTTTCTTGACCAACTAGTGGGAACCAAGCAATCGATTCTAGATATCTTTGATTTTCTAGAGAACATTATCATAAACCAATCAGGGCTACTTAAAGCAAAGGGTAAATGCATCATTCTGGAAGAGCAACTCAAAATAGCTCAAGCACAAAATAAACATTTGGTTGTAAAGGTTGCCAAATTAAGAGCTCAACTTGCTGATCCCATGCTTCTCAACGTTACATTAATAAGAGATGAAGCTCTTTAATAGCTTCAAGATAGGCTTAAATAGGTTCAGGTAGGGATAGTAATGACCATCTTTGACCAGTTGGTGAATTGAGGCTAAACATATTCAATTCAGAAGTACTTGATCTAGATGCATCTTGAGAATGAGATGTTGACCACAAAGAATCATTACCTATGAAATGTTGATGTGCTGAAATAGCAGGTGCAACAATTCATCCATTAATAGCAGGAGTAGCTAGCTAGGGTAAATATTGAGCTTAGAAGATTGATAGTAGAAAATAGAAATCTCTCTATAGAGGAAGTCTACTTCTTATGCCAAAAATATATGATTGAGATTGTTTCTTGGAAGAATGATGCTCTCAAATTTGAGAGAGTCAAAGATCACTCTAGAGATTAGGTTGGCCTATAGAAGGAAGTTAATGAAAAATATATCCAAATGACTAAGACAAAAGTTAATAAGACACTCCAGCAACTCCAGCAAGGAAANTTTAGAGGGATAGTAGTGTTTAAAAAGAGTGTTGCATGTTTTGTGTGAAACATGTTTTTAAAAGTAATAATGAGTTTAGAGGGATAGTAGTGTTTAAAAAGAGTGTTGCATGTTTTGTGTGAAACATGTTTTTAAAAGTAATAATGAGTTTAGAGGGATAGTAGTGTTTAAAAGTGTTTCATGTTTTTTGTAAAAGATGTTTTTAAAAATAAAGAATGTTCCAATTTTTTGGTGACATCTTCAAAAGATCAAGAATAAGCCTTAAGCCTTATGACTTTTAGCCAACTAGTTCATTCTTATATATTGGGCTTTGGGTCTTTGGCTTTACGTGTTGATTTCTGGTTGCTCAAGCAAGGGTTCTTCTCAGATGGCTAAAGCCTTGTTTATAGTATTGTTATTCTTTTTTACAAATTAATAGATTGCCTTTCTTGTGGATGCTTCCCTTTACATTGAAGGGTTTTACCATGTAAATCCTGTGGTTATTTCTCTACTACTTTTATTGCTTTTTTCCATCATCATTTTGATTTGTGCTTATGTATTTTGTACAACAAGATTCTCACGTCTTACTAAAAGGGTTTCTTGTAAAGAGAGAGAGAACTCTCTCTAAAAATAAGAAAATAAAAACAAAAACACACATTAATTAAAAATAATGAACAAATAATAACAGAAGCTTAAAGCTTATTGATCCTTCAGCTTCCAAAATAAAAAAATTAATATTATAGAAAATAAATTAATTGTTTATTTTTCATTTGTAGTTTTTTTGTTTGAAGGTGTAGCTTAAAAATGACATCTTTAATGATCTGTTATTTAACTCCTAAAAGGAGGTTATATTTATGATTTTACTGTTAAAAAATAAGTGCACACCCTAAAGGTTCCAAGTAGGGTAGAGAACAAGAAGACCATTACAAATACCAAGAAAGGAAGTAAACAGCCTGCACAGATTATACAGGTCTAAATGGAGTTTGTGTTGCATGACCCATGCAATTACTAGTAAAGGCCCATTATAGAGGTGTCTCCAAAACTATGTCAGAATTGATGTGCTTGGGAAAGTTGAGATTCAATGTCCTTTCTCTTTAGAGTCATCGCTAAGAGTCTTAAAGAGGTAGTTTTGAGCTCAAGTTGATCAGCAACAATGAATTTATTAATATTTGTTTAAAAGTTTTTATAAATTCTAGATGTCCATTTCCCAAAGAATAGGACATTAAAAAAACATAACAATCTTGAAGCCTAACTATACTTCAAGTTTCCACCCAAAAATTTTAAAAACAAAAGTTTATATATCCTTATCACCGAAGAACTGCGCTATGTTATTTATAGCCGTTTACATCGAGTTTTAAATAAGATGTTAATGAGTGGGCGGCTAGAGAAACAATGAGCCATGGTCAAGAACTCCGCCAAAGGATTTGCTTGTTGTAAGATGTTTCCGTTGGAATTCTCTGCACCGTGGCAAAAGCGTGCGCGTATCAGCATTTGCAGTTTTGCACGATGGTGAGTCGTACCAAACGAGTCAAGCATAGACACAGCTGAATATCTACTTGTCTCTCTATCATGTATAATGGGAAGCTTGGTGTGGATTTGAAGGGCACGCCAATAACTTTTCGCATGACATTGTTGGTCATGCGAAACACAGGGCCACGTATATCAGTTTTAGCCGTTACTGGCCCATGACACCTTTTGAACAAAATATTAGGAAGTCAGCGCAAACCGACTTGGAATCGCCTAAACGCAAAGACCTTATATGTGCAAAGTCGCAAACATGGTATTCAGCAGCTGACGCAGCCACGATCGTTGTTCTCAAACTAGTTACGACTCATTTCTTTATGACATAAATAGCGAATGCTGCGAAATAGTCTGTAAAGAGTTAGTCAGCCACGATTAATTTCTCCGAGAAAAATAATTTTGTAAGTCTCTCTGGACTCTGGAGTGTTTGTTTGCGCAATGTTTTCGGCGAGAGATCCGCAGAACTCACGTGTAGAACAATTGAACATAAAAAAATCTCCTCAATGGCTATTACCAACCCACTGATCGACCGGTAGAGGTTAGAGGATGTTGACAATGGCGGGAGCCTGCAAGGAACGGAATTCTGTATTCTACTGCGGTGGATGACTACTTTGACTGCCAAACTGCAGCAGATATGCCCATGGTACTTAACTAGCACGACGACCACGCCACTGATACTGCCGAAACTTCCCACGAAATAAACAAGCTGCTGCTGCTGCTTTCGTCACGTCTATATATATATATAGATACATAGGTGAGTGCTGCTAAGGTGCTTATTCAGGCGCATTTACTCGCAAAGGTTAGGCTCTAGCATATCCACAGGCCTTTCTAGACTCCCTGGTAGAATTAGCATTGAGAAAGGCTCCGGGTGTTAATGTTTGTTTTACCTCCATTACCGTCACCGGCCATCATGATTCAGAGCCGACAAAAGCAGCAAAGGAGTATATCATCAATGCTTGAAATGCTGCCCAGAATAATCTTTCTGGTCACGTTTGTGCTGACAATGTCCGCCATTGCAGACGCAGACTCGTACCAGTCGTCATCCACGAAGTCTCCGCCGACGCCGACGCCGGAATCTCCCAAGAATTTGAAGTGCAACAAAAACCCGATTGTGTGCGTAGACCTTGAAGATACCCTACTGCTGCCACAACAAGTGCGTAGACCTTGTGTCTGATAACAGGAATTGTGGAAGGTGCAATAATAAGTGCAAGTTTGGGACCGGCTGCTGCAGCGGCATCTGCACCAACCTCGCCTACGACATCAACAACTGTGGCCGCTGTGGCAACCGCTGCCACAAAGGCTCTCGCTGCATCTACGGCATGTGCTCTTATGCCTGATTATCAATGCATGCTGCTACGGCTGGACTACTGTGCTGCTGGTCTCTCATTCTGGATCGGACGCACCTGCAACTGGGCTCATGGATTCTTTCCTTTCTTTCTCACAGATCTCTAACAATTATCATTCTTATGTATGTTTAACAGTATTTTCAATCGTGTTTCTCTCTCAGGTACATATCACTGTCATTGTTGATTGAGCATCCAGCATTGGTATTATCATGGATTGTGTTATTATAATCAATAAGCTTAACATAAGGAGGAGCTGGCATTGTCTCGTCAGTTGTCATTGGTTATTTGTCGACAAACCATGGCTGGCTGGCTGCCTGCCTGCTTGGGCACTTCTGCTCGGTTCCTGGAGTCACGCTACCGAGTTCCTCGCTCATCAATATATAGAATGATAGAATGAAATGCATGCCCGAATTAATTCCTTTGTAATCATATCAATGGATAGATGGTCGTTTATGATTGCTTTCTCAGAGTCCTGTAAATGTGAAAATACGGATATTCCGAACCTCGGTTCTGACTTGAATGAAATTCGACGCAATATTAGATAAATGCCAAGGGTAATGGAAACGTGCTTCCTTCTTATATAAGACCATCGGTCTTAAGCCTTTGAATAATAATCATTGATCCTTTATATAGATAATTACTACGTATAAAAAATATAAATAAATTATGTCCAATAGCTGATTCAATAATAAAAAACACCTTATCTATCAGCTTTGATTTCAATGGTTGTGAATAAGGTTTTGACTTTTCTTGGTGCATATAATTCAGCAGATTGAATATAATTCAGCAGATTGAATACATAAGAATGCATAAAGAGTTTTCAAAACAGTGGTAAAATAGACGACGAATACATAAGAATATATAAGCAGCGCAAAATTGCTGGACACATGTCTCAATTGTCTGGAGAGAGGGTGATTTTACCAAGTCTGACCTTATCATAATTTTAAAACTTCGATCATACGCATACAGTATAACATGATATAACAAAATGTGAATCTAACAGTGCATTAATTAAAAAAAACCATAATTTAGTGGGAATCAATGTTTGTACGCAAGCCATAGTGGTGAAACGTTAACTCAAAAACGTCAATTCCACAGCAGCAATGTTTGAAAACCGGCAGTAAAATAAACAATCAATAGCATTGCTATACCACATCTGAAGACTTAACAACATTATTCTGCTAGCAGCTATGTGCCTTAAGTTTCAATACTTGGGAGCTTGGATACAAAGATTCGCGTATACGAATCGCTCTTAAAACGTGAAGGGAAATTTGGAAGCGTCAAGGAAACACCAATTTTCCATATATATAAAAATAAATTTATATTAGAATTTTCACCACTTTTAAGCCATAGAAACCAAAATAATCCTGTAAACTATGCAGGTGATCCCAGAAAAGTTGAAAACAAAGCAGACTCAATAGAATGATATTCAAAAGTTTAAAAAATTTAAAATACAGAGAACTGAGGTCACTGTCCTATTAATATTATTTCTAATTTTGTGTCTTTAAAGTCTTTCATACTGCGTTTCTTCACGTCTCAGACCGTGAATCCGTCCCTCAAACGTATCAAAATTTAGACTGAAACGCCAATTCGTCGGGCATAGGTACATACATTTACAGCAAGTGGATGAATGAAAAATGCCAACTGAAAATTTTAGTTGAATTCAAATACAAAATGTTAATAAATAAGTCAGTTTGGTTCGCATTTTGCAGTTAAAAGGTAAAACTGCAGAGGAAGGTCGTACAATAAAAACAAAATAAATTTTTATACTCTTAAATGTTTAATAAATTGTAACAAAAACTTTTTTTATTCAAATTTTTGAAAGGTTACTATTTTTTTAGGTTTTTGTAATATTTTCTTAGAAAGTCATAGAATAGAAATAAACAATATAAAGGGCAACTGCAAATTTTCGAAATTAATAAATGTATAACCTAAAATTTTACAAGTTTTCAAAAAATTTGTTGAACTGCAAGATTGCTTGTCAAATTCATACCATGGACATAAGGATAATGGTAGACATTATAAATATTTTTTTAAACAATGTTACTCAAAGGCTAAGGCTATTTTTCTGCACATTGGGGGTACATTGTTTTTTAAAAAATAGTTCCAAAAGTTAATTATATAATTTACATATTTTGTTAATTGCAATCTGTATCAATTAAAAATAGGACATTACAAATGCCTTTGTAATAAGTATTTGAGGCTGGCTAGTTAAATTCTAGAGCAAGTTTGCTACTAGATGCAACTAGTGTTGCGCTATGAGAAGGATAGTATGCTAAAAAAGCTACATACATAAGTTCAAAAGAAACTAACTTAGAATAGTACCACACCAAATGAGTACTTGTATTGAACTAGTATTAAATATTACAACCCTTTAAAATGGAAAATTAACTTTTACATCATCCACCAATCTAAGCAAGGTAACAATCATGAGGTATGCCATTCAAACCTACATGACTTTATATAAATTCCTTAATTAAGTCTCAAGGGTCACCTTTAATTGTATAAAGATCAACAACTAGAATTACAATGGTTCTACCTTAAAGATTATTAGGCAATATGGATTAAAAGATACATGGTCAATGTAAAGGTCAAAATAGGTTAAAAATAAATTTGAGAAAATGTTAAAATAGGTATTTAATAGTTTTGTTGTATTTTCTATCCTATGGACATATAAATAAATATTTTACTATGATGTATAGGCATATAGTTAGGTTCTTATTTAGATTGACATGATTTTAATATTAATCTATAAGGTTGATTTCTTTTCTAAGGAAAACTTTGTTGGTTAGGCTTTTGAGTATCTTTGTGTCTCTTTATTTTCATAATTTTGATATATGAAATTGAAATTGAAATTCAAACCTTCTCTCAATTAAAAAAATAAGTAATTTATTTTTACGTGTAAAATTTATACATAAAATTTTTATACATTAAGAATTAGATAATAATGAAAATAGAAGGTGAATATTCCATGTAAAAATAGCTTCTAAACCATGAATTTAACTAACCCACATTTGATTTTTTTTCCTTTTATAAGCTTCATAGTGAGGATGAAAGTTTCTTAATTGAGAATGATAAAAATTTATTACAAATAACCTTATTAAGTAATGAGAAGCTAATTATAAGCATTAAAGATGAATAGGGTCATAGAAGACCATCATCACAAAATAAATATTTAAATTTTAATATTAGAAAGGAAATATCATAATTATAACAACATGAATGTATTTATGATTTAAAATTAACAATAAAAATTGTTTTCATATGTTTCATCAAATACTTTCTCATAAAAGACTTTAGCAATGTATATTTGAAAATGAAAGTGAAATTTGACTACATTTTTATGCAGCTTCTCAAAGGGTTAGTTCCACAATTATTTTTTTTAATCAAATATTTGAAAATTATGTGCTTTTAGAAAACATTAATGATCATAATCAATATGTTTTTGCTAAAATTTTATATCATTATAGTTGTGCTTTCCTTGCCATCTGCTATTTTACTCCTAGAGATGCCACATTGTATGATTCTATATAGTTGTCTCATGATCATCCTTTTCAAATATTAGGTAAAGATATTATAGAATTTGCAGTAAAAGGTTTAGTAATTATTTGTGAAATTTTAATGTAAGGAT
>MNCI01024517.1:0-27457 GCA_015680685.1 Gnetum montanum | reverse complement strand
CTGCAACTGCCGTGTCCATGAAAAGTGCCGACTCGATCAAACATTAGAATATTAGTATGGATGACTCATAATCCTCAAATGGAAGAGGAGAAAAGTCATGTGCTTCTTCAATGGTGTCAACCTCAGAAGCTTGATGCATAGGACAAAGAAAAGACACCCATGGAGGAGCCACCACCACTGGGAACCCCATGACTTCTGCAAGTTTTGTCTTCTATGTCTGTGTCCAAATTCTGTGTAATTCTCCACTATGGCATGAATAAATTTCTAGTCAATGAATAATCCCATACCTATCCAATGTGTATTTAACTGAGCTTGTTCCTCACCTTCTTTGACTCGAGGATGAGTTTTTATTCAGTCATGGGGATATGATGATGCATCGACTAGGCCATGTATACAGGGCCCCGTATATGCAGCCACGTTGACGTGGCCCCATCGACGTAGCCTTCCTGTGTCCATGTGGCCCCATTTACACAGCCACCTATCTCAGCCTATAAATAAGACGACCTTCCACCTCATTTAGGCATCCATCTTTTAGTGGTAGCGTAGCTCTTGCATTTTGTTCCCATAGGAGATAGATTATTTTCCCAAGTGCATGCCTGTAGTGTAATTCTTGTAATTGTATGGAATCTTTATTCGAGTGTGACGTACTTGGAAATGCACATGACCGAAAATAAAGTTTGAGATTACTTCATCATTTCAACATTCACTTATTTTAATTATTTAATTATTATTGTTATTTATTATTGTCATTTCAGCATTTACTATTTCTGTTGTTAAATGCGTAATGAGTATGACTTAATCATGAACATTTAAGTGTGACTACTTGGTAACCCAGTAGCGTACCTAGGATCTAAACTTGGTAATCCCACTAGTAGTTGTGCACGAGGTCCAAGATGTGTATGGATGATTAAGGAATGGATACTCATTGCACTTAGGCTAGCTTAGAATCATTTCCTATTACTCATTAGTTTAATCAATATTATTTGTCATTGTCTCTAGGAGTAGAAGTAGTTTAGGATCACATCATATGCCTCACTCTAGACTAAACCATACATGACAAATTAAATACTAGTCTAGGTGGGAAGATAGTGAATTGCGATCAACGTGTAACGATCTAGATACCACAACCCTATCTATAGAGTTTGACTGGATCGTGTGTGAATGCTCATATTCATATGGTTGAGTGTAGGGGTACCTCCCCACTCATCACAGGCCTTGTACATTTCTTTAAAAATCAAGTTGACACCAGAACATGAATCCAAAAGAGCCTTACATGATGCATTTCTAGTAATTTGTAAGTATATTAGAGGACTCCCAGGATCAAAGAATTTCCAGGGAAGGTGCCCAACTTTGATTCAATCGGTGACGACATGTGTTAGCATGACCGTATGTGTTGAGTGTAGTGGTTGAGTTGAAGGAGGCTCCGAAGTTTTGATTGATACTGAGGCATCTAAGCAATCAGCCGCTTGTGATTGCAAGAGCTTGTTTGGTCTATAGGTTCTAAAGAAAGGTCTTTTCTTCATGTGGTTGTTGGAACAAATAGTAGGTTGAGGGTTAACAGCCCTTGTGGCATTACATTGTTGTGGTTAGGTAGGGATTTCACCCTACATAGCTAGAGTAGGTGGTAGTGGAGCTATTGGTGGAAGAGATGTGGCTGGATGAGAAGGATGATATGATTGTAGAATATCACCTCTAGAAGAGGGAGTCCCATAATACTCGTAGGCTTGGTAGTGAGGTTGAGAAGTGATGTGACCAGTAGAATCATGTGGGGAGATTGGCTACTGCATGTAATATCCATATGGGTCAAGTTACCGGTAATGGTTCTATTGCCTTGGTGGTGGCATTCCCCATGATTGTGGGTGCTACCACTGTTGATATTTCTCAATCAGTTGTGGTGGAGTTCCACTTGGATAATAGGTTAAGGGTTGGTGGAACTATCTTGGGTTACCTTGGGGGTAAGGTAACCTTTGGGGTGCTTGCCATTTATTCAATCGTGGGTTGAGTGCATACACTCTAGACTCTTGTAGATGTGAGATTATAGGGAAACATCCCTTAAGATGGTCATGTTGACATATTTCACATCCACTATCATTGTCTATTTCCAACTCCACAACCCCTTCAATGATGGCAAATTTTTCCTTACCCTTGCTATGTGCATGTTCAACGTCTCTCTTTTTTCTTTTTTCATGATCACTACCTTACTCTCTAGACTCCTCTACTATTTTAAGTACAGATTGAAATCTATTATCTAGGGAATCCCACATTTGGTCTACCTTTTCTGGTACTTCTGATGTTAACTTTTGGATAGGCAAAGTTTTCCTATTCACCATCTCTTCAAGTGGTGACTCTTCTTCATCCTCAAAAAATATTACTCCCCTCTTTTGGAGGGAAGGATCTTGGTTATAATCTTCAACACTTTCTCTCTTCCATAGCTCACCTTCTTCCTTAGTAACTTGCTCCAATATGTGATGACAAAAAATGTCGGTCGCTGGAAATACTGAATGAAGGTCTATGTGCACAGTTCTAACCCCGGATCCATGCTAGGGCGGTGCTGGAGAAAGAAACGAATCCGAGCTGCCCTGAACGGTCTTGTCGATCAGATAAGGACTTAGTTAATCAGTAAAATTTTTATAATAGTTTGATGGAAAAATGATGATTCTTTATGAGGAGATGCAATATTGTTAATCCCAAAAATAATTGAAAATGATGTAAACAATTTAGATGCAATTGCCAAACCTGTATAAATAGGACACAAGGAATCGGATTTATAGAGAGTACGAGAGTCTGACCACAAGATCTGGAATTTAAGTTATGAATACAATATGTTGGATATAATGATTATAAGCGGGCTTTGGTTTGGACAAAGCATATGCTAGCAGCAAGAAAGTTACCTAAAGATAAAACACGTGAGGGTCAATCTACCTTGTTCTAGCCAATTTGGGCACAAGGTAGTTAGACCTGAGGAAGAATATCTGGTCGCTGATTGTTTCTAATCAAGAGTTCTTGCCAATCACCTCTGATGTTCTCACAATTGCTAGTCCTCTTTTCGCTCTCTTGCCAACCTTGAAAGAGAAATTTTTGTCAACCCTTTGATCTTCGTCAACTATGGGATTTATAAGATTAGGATAAGGAGGAAAATGTGATTTAGATGATGCATGTCCTGAACTTATAAGATGTCATTGACTTGATGTGTTGTCGTTTAAGCTTGCATCGTCATGTTGTGTACTGCGTCGCTTGTTTGGACTCTGGCAACAAACTATCCTTTGATTACGCTAGAATAAGCTAGAGAGCATATTGTAGCGTATGAATTACTAATTTCTGAATTAGGTTGTCCTTACTTGTATTATGCTACATTACACTACATTATGCATCATAGCGTGATTCAGCATAAAATAACAAAACCGTGAAAATTGAAGTATTGTCGCGACACTTCCTCTGTTTCTGATCAATCCCTTTCAGGGTTTTATTACGCCACACTACATAACGTAACATAATCAGCCCCTCAACTAGTAAAGAAAACCTGCTAAAATGCGCAACATGCTGCAGATCATTGCTTAAGCCTTGAGATTTTTGCCACGTTGTCAGAGTCTTGAGTGTTTTCTATCTTTGATGCTGCAATGGACTGTCTTTGATGTTACGCTGCGTAACGAGGTGTTATGCTATGTTGTGTAATGCAGCATAATATGCTAAATGTTGAGATTTTGAGACATATAAAACTCGTAAAGTGGAAGGCTTTCCACCATGCACCCATTATTTTCTTCTATCTCCTAAAGTTCATTTGTACCGTGCTGCGCCTTGTCGAGACTCCTCACCTGAGTCGCTAGATTTTGCCAAACCATCGAGGCCTCAAAATTTCTATGGTATTTCAATGGCCCCTCTTTGTTGACATTTAGAGGGCTTGCCCGAAAGACATCGACGAAGAATACAAAACACCAAAGAGGTAAAGGCACCAACGGCGTCCGTCGGAGATTACTCAAATGTCGCTCTGTCAAAACCTAAAAGTGCAAAGGAAAGGTAGGGAGGAAAGCATAGGGGGGATTTTATAGACATGAGGGAAGATAGGTTCAGGGAAGACTCAAGCATGTGAACATGAAAATTTTGCGAACAAGTCATAACGTCCTTCCTCGAATGTATTTGAGAGAGGTTACGCTGTAATACTGTATATGGAGGGCTTGCACGGATGAGTTGTGTTATGCCTGCGTGGCCTAGATGAGTTGTTTTACATCCATTTTCCCAAACTTTACCCATTGTTTTTGGAACTATATTCCACTAGGTGAGTTACATTACGCCAGTTCGTGGATACGAAAATGCGAAAGAGTGTGCTTGAATGTTCATGCTCTATAGAAGCAAAGTAGGGGGTAAAGGTGGTCATGAGGACAAAGGGAAGGGAAAACGAAGTTATGTGTCTGATGGGGGGAGAGGTAGGGTTTGCACTTCTAAGTGGCCAGGCTAGTTTGAGCAACCACTTCAGGATGTCGTGACACCTCACCTTCTAATGAATGCATTCTCAATCAACACTTTCATAGCAAGTAACCTGCAAAACATAACATAGAGCAGAGTGCAGAAGCAATCTTCCTAATCGCTAAGGAGGGAGGCTGTTGAAGAAAGTGTCATCCAAAGTGAAAATAAGAGCATAGGCCATGAAGCAGGGACCATAATAGGGAGCAAGCATCTCAATGTTGATGTCGCGGTTCATGAAACTACCACCAATAGCCAAATTCATCTTGCTCAAATGACTAGGCAAAGAACAAGTCAGATGAATCTGCTAAGCTGAAATTTGGTGACGATGATGGATGGAGGCCGTTGAGACTACAAATGACCATAGTTTCTTTGGGGCCCCAAGTGGAAAAGTTGATCCTAGGAGGTGTAGCTATAGAGCAATCATCATAGCAATAGCTACGAGGGGTCAGTAGTATGCCTTTCGGCATGTTTAAGGAGTTAGCAAGATGTCGACGGGGTAACAACATCATGTTTGTTCCAATGCCTTACCCGTTCCATCTGGTAGGGATGTTGTGCAAGAATGATCATGCTTTCTTGCTTCATGGAATGCTTGGAAGATTCTAGTTTTGAGTCCTGGTTGACTGTTGTTGCTGGTTTTAAGCCTCAGCAGGCCGTGGTCCTAGTTTAACATCTGGGTAGACTAGAACCTACTAGTTTTATGTCATAGAGGACGGTGGAAGAGCTAGTTTATGGTCCCAACAGACTGTGTTGTGGGTGTCAATTTTATGTCATGACCCAGGGACAAGTTTGTGCTGGTTTAGCATCTCAGTAGACATATGCTTACCTTGCCAGTTTCATGTCATGGTAGATAGTTAGAAACTTTGCTAGTTTAGCATCTTGGCGGACACGTGCAAGAAGTGCTAGTTTTACGTCGTAGCGGACATGTACAACTTTCCTAGTTTTACGTTGTTGCAGACATTTGTTACCTTGCATTTGAACTGAGTTGATCTTTATATGTAGTACCACTTCAAATACATATGATTTACTGGATTTGATATCTCGTTGTCGTCGATATCCGCTAACTTGAATGCTCTGTTGCCATATTCATCGACGACGAAGGAAGGGCCTTCCANTGTCGCTAATTGAGTTATACAATACTCATATTACTTGGCCATTCCAACGATAGGGATTGGTTATCATAGGTCCCATCACACCTAAATCTTCCGCAGGACATAGCTTCATTATCACGGCCACCAAGTATTTTACAAAATGGGTTGAAGCTATCCCCCTACGAAAGATTACATTTCAACAGGTTTGCCATTTCATCTTAGACAATATTGTAACCAGATTTGGGCTCACTATGACTATTGTGACTGACAACGGGCCACAATTTAGTAGCACAGAAACCAAATCTTTTTGCGATAATCTTGGTATCAAGAAATCTTTTTCTTCACCTTATTACCTACAAGAAAATGGTCAAGAAGAAGCAACAAACAAGGTAATTATCAATCTACTTAAGAAGATGCTCAGANTTGGAATGGCCAAGTAATATGAGTATTGTATAACTCAATTAGCGACATGTGTATTAGGTTTGCGTAATGCTGGCACATATCACACATCTTAACCTTGGTAAGGCAGTCTCTTTCTATGTATAGCTAATAGTATGCTAGGCGTCTGATTTTAGCAGCCATGGCTCGTGAGTCTACGTGTCCCCCACACAGCCCCTCATGGACCTAACTAACTATTCGCTATGCTTGATCATTATTGACGTAGGTGAGCAACCCCATCAAAGGTGCGCCTACAGAGAGTACTATCTCCAATGATGACGTATTTCCTGGCACGCTTGCGCACTGCATCCTTTTGTGCATGCGTTAGCTCGTGTGGTGGTTCGCCATGCAGAAGGTAAGTTTTAATGTTGTCATACCATTCTGGTGCTCCCCCCATGCTTAATGAAGAAATTTGTGCCACTTGAATGAAAGGATCTGTACATTCCATCTTTAAAGCAGGCCAAGTGGCAAACAAGTGTGGTGGCATGTTTAGTGCCAATGTCTCCAGTGCANCCAGTGCGTCAGCAACAGTGTTTTTGTTACGCGGCATGTGTTGGACATCAATCATCGCAAATTGTTTCAGGATATATTTAGCCATATCGCAGTAGGGCTACAGATGCACAACTTTGCAAGCGTGACTTCTATGATTTGATTGATGAAGAGCATCGAATCGCCTTGGATCGCTAGGTGTTGAACGTTGAGTTCTCTGGCTATCAAGAATCCCCTGAGGAGCCCCTCATACTTTGCCATGTTTTTCGTACAAGGAAAGGCCAGGAGGTAAGCCAATTGGTGCACATCCTCAGGGGTAAGCATAATGATGGCGGCAGCACTTCCGCCTCTAGTAGTTGAAGCTTCGTCGCAATAAAACATCGCTTCAAGGCCTGTTGACACAGGGCTTATACTATGTACATGTTCATCTGGGAATTCTGGCTCTATCGTAGCTTGATCTTTAATGGGCGATGTCCCTAGCTGGTCAGCTATAGCCTAACCTTTGGTGGATGATTGACCAACATAATGTAAATCAAATTCGGCTATGATAGCCTACTACTCTCATATAAGTTATTTGGGATAGCCCGTAGAATGTTTATTTTACAAATTATGTTGACCTAACTATGAAAAAGATAATGCCTACATTTTTTAAGTGCAAAAACTAACGTCAAACAGTTATGCTCCACTTCACTGTACCTTGTTTCATATGCATATAGAGTATGACTGAGGTAGTAGATAGGGGCTTCCAGCCCATCGTTCCTTTTTTGGCAAAGTAACATAGCTATAGACATGTCTGAGTTAGCTAGATAAATGTAAAAAGGTTGATCCCTTTGTGGCGGGAAAACTGTTGGTAAATGTTGTAGCTCCTTTTTTAAGTCATCAAATGCACACTAGCAGTCATCAGTCCATTCGAAATTAACACCCTTGTTGCATGGGATATAATTTATCTGTTAATTTTGAAATAAACCACCTGATGAACTGTAGTCTGCCTTGCAACCCACGTAATTCTTTGAGGTTTGTAGATGGCGTTAAATTGACGATGGCTTTAACCTTGTCGGGGTCGACTCGGATGCTAGTCTCTGATATAACAAACCCCAACATGCATCCAGTTTTGACTCCGAATACGCATTTCTTTGGGTTGAGTCATAAGTCATACTTAAGACATCGTTTAAGGACTAACTCCAAGTCTTTTGAATGATCTTCAAACTTTATAGACTTGACAGCTATGTCATCTACGTAGTTGTTCAATCTCCCTAAAAGGTAGTCGCTAAAGATGTATGTCATGGCTCATTGATACATTTCCCTAGTGGTTTTTAGCCCAAATGGCATCATAGTGTAATAGAAGGTCCCCTAGGGCGTCATGAATGTTGTGGTCAATTGATGCTCTAGGTTAATACGAATTTGATTATAACCTGAGAAACCATCCATAAAGGATAGAAATGCGTGACCAGCTGTTATGTCGATGAGTTGGTTGATACTTGGTAATGGGAAATTGTCCTTAATCGTAGCTTTGTTTAGATCCCGGAAGTCTATGCAGATGCATATACCTTCCATTTTCTTAGACACAACTATCATGTTGGACCTAGTCTAAGTAATCAACCGTGCGAATGAAACTAGCCTGATATAGCTTGGTGATTTCATTACGCACTGCCAACGTGATTTTCGGTTTAATCTTTCTTACCTTCTATCTAATTGCTTTAATTTGTGGGTCTAAAATTATGTTATGCTATATTAATCTCGGGTCTAATCCTAGCATGTCTTCATATGACCATGCAAATATAGCAACGTTGTTTTGGAGCACCTGCGTTATGTCACTCTGTGTCTGTCGGTCTAGGAGGGAACTAACCCTGAGAGTTTTATTTTTGCCTTTGTGCATAACCATAGGGACCTTGTCAAGAGGGACCTCGATCACATCGCTAGCCTCCAGGTCTAGCGTTCGGGCTAGGTATTCTGGCCAATCTGTGGATAGTTCCAATGTTGCTATAATTGCGTCACAAAGGGAAGGGTTTGTTTCTATTAGCATGTAATTAAGCTATCTAATAGTCTCCTCGTATGGGCCTGTTAAGGCTAATGGTGTGGATAAATCTACGTCCATTTGCAAATCGCCCTGCAAAAATGCAAAGAAAAGGAAGTTGTTACATTGTTTTCTTGCCAATCTATGAACCACAAGAGTTTGTTTCTATTTTTGTTGCATCAGGGTTACATATTAAAGAGGCTTCCAGTTCAAGGTCTTAGTGGACCATTACAAATATGCTTGGTCCATAAAACAATAGTGAGCTTGACTTCCTAGATGCTGGCGTATGAAATAAGATGAAAGATGAAACGTGGCATGTCTAGCGTGTTGTGAGATTTGAATTTTTGTACAAACCATAGTTAATAAGGTTGGATTACGCGATATTTATGAAATTAATGCCCTGATCTTCGCATTTAGTGTCATACTAACATCGGCATTTCGGGAAAGTTCTGCATCGATTGGGTAGAAACAGAAGTTAGTTTCAAGCATTTTGTTTATAAACCAATGGTTCATACTCAAAACGGGTTATAGATATCGCAAATCTCAATTTTGGCTATAGCAGAAAAGGAGCGTAAGCAAGGCGTAAACAGAGGATTTTGCGAAAACTCATTCGATTGTAGCTATGGCATGAAAGGTCAAGGGGAAGAATGCTAAACTAGCAAGGATCGAGGAAGTGCAAGAGAGTTTGCAGTGGACTTCACAGGCTAGATTCGAGGCTCAAGAAGTCACTCCACTAAATCGGTAAGTCATCGTCTAGACTTTTGCACTATTTTTATATTTTTTGTGGCGTCATGGTTGTATGTTATTTCCTTGAATGTGTATGTTTCATTGAGCGTTAATGTTTGTTTACGCGGGTTGAGCTATTGTGGTTTGCGATATTACCTCTATCTTCGCTATTGGAGACGAACCTCATATCGTTATGAGGGTTTAGCTAACCTTGAGTAAGACTTAGCAAATGTCATGTATAATTGAAGAACCTAGGTATTATAGCTAGTGGATAGTATAATCAGGGTTTTTTTTCTTTTTCTTTATTCCCATAATGGTTACATGTTACGCTGGAACAATATGCGGTTTCGATTTCATCACCGTTGTCAAAGACAAACCAGGAGCTGTTGCAAGGGTTTGGGCGATTCTAGCCATGCATTTTTAGTGGAATCTGTAGTTTTTAGGGAATCAGAAAAACCTTACTTTAGCATGTCTAAATGTTTTGGTTCATGTGTAAATGTTCTGCTTAATTGTAATATATTTTTTTTGCTGTACAGTATTATGTTAAAGCTCATCCTAATCGTTTTGAACATCATGGACGTTCTCTGCTACATGCATGTCCCTATGGCCAATGTTCCTCCTTCTCATGCTTGTATAAAGGGGGAGATAGTGTGGTTCTGAAGGGGCACGCATGGGTTCCTTCAGTTTCTGCTTCGTAACTATAGCATAATCATTTGGTCGCATATACCAGGAAATGTAGCTACTGCCATCTTGGAGAGGCTACTGGTTGGTTCAACACAGGGCATCTTGCGATTCTTGACAAACATCAAGATTGAGACTACGCAGGTGCAAGACCACAAACAAAGTGCCAAAGGTTTGAGGCATTTGAGTTGGATTTGGGAGGTGCCTAGATTCAACTGCTATCACTCCTACAATACTCTGTTCGTGGCCCGTCACCTCACAACATATTTCTAGAACCCACCTGGTACCATGTATTACACTGGCTAGTAAGAATCTAAGTTTGTATCATTTTGATGTGTGTCAACGTGCTAACTACTATTTAAATTTATATTGAGCATAAAGAATTTCCCCATTTTCTGTGATGTAGATTCTTCATCAATGACAATGGTCTCTTGGGAGATAATGATACCTTGTCATTAACTGAAAGGGCGATAGGAGAGTTTACTGCTATTAGCAACGTATGGGCCGCTGTCATGGAATAACTAGCATTTGAAATCCCAGAATACCCGACCAGCTATGTCAACTTCTTTGCTAGATGTAAAAATCTTGGATGGCTAGATAAGGAATAGACCTTGGATCCTCTCCTCATTGTTGTTCCCGTGTGAAGGAAAAGCCCTCCATTTCTTTTTCCATTCGGACTTGGTAAACTTCGTTACAATGATGAATTATGTTAATGTTATCAGCTAGTGATGATGTGTGAAGTTGTCTTATTTTATTGTTTGCTATCTTGGCTTCGCTATTATTTTATGTGTGCAGTCAAGGAATCATGGGAGATTACGATCATGGTTTCCGGTTGCGATGCGAGCAATATCTTTTTTCTCTACGGTGACATAAAGGAGGCACAATGCTAGCTCAGCCATAGAGCAGCCCCAATTGTTTTAAACAATAACCTTCAGGAGGCTGGACTAATGGACCTGTTCTTGGCTATAACCCTTGATGTTACTATGGACAAAATGTTAACCTTAGTCAACTCCTTCAGCGAAGAAGCTGAGCATCTCTGCATACGCATGCATAAATTTTGAGATTGACACTCAGCTATTCTCCGATCTCTTCGGGGTCTCCTCTGATGGCTTTCCTATAGAGGAAAAATCAAAGAGGAGCACCAAGTACCAGGAAGAGATAGAGGAGTGGCTAGGGGTTAGAAGGAGGCCAAAGGAATTCCTGTCGAAGGGATTGAGTTGGAGGTAGCCAACACCATTTACCCCCTTTTCCGAGCCCAGGCCTTCCCCAAGACACTCTCCCAAGCGAGATTCCTCACCATAGAGCAAGCTTGCATTATGTGAGAGGTCATGGAGAAGGGGACGCAATTCAATTGGGCCAGCTATTTTGCTGAAGGCCTATGTTGAAATGGTCAAGCTTCGCAAGAAGCTTGAATCCCGTTTCAATGTGCATTTTGCCTTTTTCATAGCTTGCTTCCGGTGCTTTGCTAAGTTTCTGGTGGTCCAAAGGAATGGATTCTGGGTGTAATAGGACCGTAGCCAGATTTCTAAACAATGGATTTCCCATATCTTCGACACTGTCCAGTCGCAGGACCCTCCTAAAGGAATCAGGGAGTCATTGTCGGTAACGACTAAAAACACAACGGCACCTCGAACGCGGGGTCAAGACAGTGTGGGTGGGGTGCTCCCTTCCTATAATGGTGATGCGTTGAGGGGACAGTGCTTGGCAAATGAGATAGTGGACTCGTCAGTTCCCTAGAAGAAGGCTCATTTGATCGAGGAGTCTGGTGAGCTAGCAAGTGGTGCGAGGCAGAGGATTCAGGTCATGTTTCAAAGGACTAATCCTCTAGCAGGTAAGCAAAAGAATGTGATAATGATTATAGTTATGCTGGATATAGAAAATCTTATGTCTTAATGTACTGAACTAGAGCCAAAATTCTGTGTTAACTGAGAACATTATGTGACAGTGAAGGAGAAGGTCATGGAAAGGTTAACCCCTAAAACAGGGGCTATGGTTTTGAGGCGTAAGGAGGAGGCCCTAGCCTTGGAAGAAGAGGCTACAGTCAACACGACGGGCAGCGCACAGGTTCCTGCGCACGAGAAGGGAGTAGCAGTGGAAGATGCCAAAGTCCTTTCAGCCTAGACAAGAGAAGGTAAATGATTGGTGACTCTATGAGGCTAACTTTCATAGCATGCTTGCCTTTAGGCAATTGCTTCTAAAGGTTATATTTGTCATCGTAATGTTTCAATTATGTCCTCATATGGAGCTTGTTCTGCGTAATAGGTGACCAGGACATACACCTGTCAACAGTGGTGACTCGATCCTAGGGTGAATTTTCTGATAAATTCACTTTTATGGAAGGGGTTGTCCAAGATATGATCGGTTTCTTGGAGCAAATCGATCCTGAAGCAAATACACCACGATCATTACATAGAATTTACTCCATCATGGTATTATGTTACCTAATTATGCCTAACCACTATTTTATGTTATTAGGAGCTCGACTCAGATGGGATCCGTCGGAGCCTATTGATCTAGACACCATCGAACCCTCATTGGAAGCGACTGTCATGCCACGCAGCATTTACGACGAGATACGTAAATGTGCGGTATGCTCGACCCACTCCTTGTGGGAATGTCAAAGTGTAAACGAAGATCTTTGAAAGAGATTGCAAAGGTAAGAGAAAGAGAGGGTGGCTCTAGGTGATGAAGTGGGGAATTTGACATCGTGGAATGAATTCCTGCAAGCTCAGGGGACAGACAATGAGGACTGGCGGACGGCTATCGTGGACTACGCCCGTTATTGGATGGTCGTCCGAAACAATGTCCAAACCAGCCATGAACTAGTCGAGAAATGGATGCAAATGGATATCCTGGCTTAGAAAAATCAAGACTGGAAGGACTTTCGCATGAGTTTGCAAGAATGGGGGCAGATGCTGAAAGACCACAAATATTTCTACAAGCGGGAATGCACTGCCTATAGTCAAAAGTACAGGGACTCTGCCATCAAGGCTCAGTCTCTTCGACTATTCCTCGATGTTATCGGTGCTTCCAGTGCATTTACAAAGTTCTAGGAGTAAGTGACGGTGAGTGCCTCTCCAGAAAGAGAAATGACTCTTCCTGGAGGGGAGACAACCATCCCTTCCTTCTTCCCCAAACCACCCCGATGGACTCCTATGGAGAAAGGGAAGGTCAAGGCTGGAGCTAATCTAGGAGACGGGGTTTGGTCTAAGCTTACCGAGGATGAAATTATGCAACATCTGTGGATTGGCTTACAACAAATCCTGTTTGCTACCAATGTAGGACCATCATAGGTTAGTTGTTGTTTTATTATGCCTTTTATCATACCTAGTTTTGATCACGATATCAATATGCATATTATGTATAATTGCAAGAATGACCTAAGAAGGTTCCTTAGTGAGATGAACCTAATGTGGATGGCAGCCCTCACGAGGAGGGTTTGCAGGGGACGAAGCATAATGATGATAATCAACACCATGGCAAACAACCTCATATAGAAGAGCCTGGCAGGGAGGGACACTTTCACGAAGAAATGCCACCTGAAAAAGATGGCCCCTATGAGGATGATTTGCTCAGAGTGGAGATTGAGCTGAGGGATATAGGTGATAGTGGGGATAAAGGAGATGCCTAGTGTGGCCATACTAGCCACAATAAGTTTTTTTAAGTGATGGGAAAGACAATATTTTTCTTTGACACTTTAATGCAAATTTGGTCTAAGTTAATGTTCTTTTGCTATTTTTGTTTTATGCAAAGCATAAATAAGTAGGTTTTTATGCTATGAGAGATGACAGATAGTTTTAAGCGTGTAGCGTAAATGAAGTTACTAGTTTAAAGTCATTGTGAACTACTAGATAATTTTGGTACAAAGCGTAAATAAGGTAACTAGCTTTAGGCCATTTCAGGTCCCATATAGTTCAAGCGTAAACTATGATTTAACAGGTAGTTTAAGGCCATTTTTGGCCCTGGACATATGGGTGAAAGAATAAAATACATAACACTAAGTCACCAGTTTTAAGCCTCGGCAGGCTACGATTAGTTTTAGGCCATCTCAGGAAATGTATAGTTTTAGGCCATTTCGGGCCATGTATAGTTTTAGGACATTTCGGGCCCTGAATAGCTTAAGGCCATTGCAAGCCAGGTATATTTTTAGGCCATTTCGGGCCTTGAATAGTTTAAGGCCATTGCGGGCCATGGAAAACTCAAGTGCAAAGCATACATGATTAATTTTAGATAAAGTTAAGAGTCACAAAGATAACTAGTGGAAGCGTAAAAACATAAGCGTAAATGAGAACAGCTGGTGGAAGCACAAGGAATAAAAGTAAGCATAAAAACAAGATGAGTGTTTGTAAAGCAAAGATGGGATAGCATGATGAAAGAAAATACACGTAAACTGTACAACAATTAGATGACTAAGCTTACTGGCTAGCCCTATAATTGTTTCCTGATCGCTTTTATTTTCGGTGAAGCATAAAGACGAGGGGATTTATGACCCTTTTCTTTTACATCACATTCTCCCTCTGGAAATGGTAGTTCGGCCCAAGTTAGGCTGTCATCAGCCACTATTTTGGCTTGTTCGAGTATTTGGATAGGGGACTGATCTTCAGACATTTCGATTTCTGACCCCTATTCCATTTCTATGTTGCTAATAGCCTAAGGGGTTATCTCATCACCATGGATGACCACTTCTCCTCTTGCGTAAGGCAAATGAATCTCCTGATGGATAGGTGATGAAACTGCCCTTAGTTGAGCCAACCAAGACCTCCCCAAGATCAAGTTGAAGCTAGGCATCTCTTCGATGATAATAAACATTGCATCTGTAGGGAACTGTTTCCCTACCACAAAGTTGATGTGCACTATGCTTTTGAATTGCACTCATGCCCCGTTGAATGACTTTAAACACGATGTTGTGGTAGGACTAATTTCATCGATCAGGCCTAGCTTATCCACTATGGGATATGGGATGACATTAGTGGTCGCCCCATCATCCACATGCACCCTCCGAATTTGGTGTTGGCCAACCTAGATGGTGATGAACAAGGGCGTCGTTGTCACCTGACCCTTCTCCAGGTCATCCTTAATGGATTCATCGTGAAAGGTTAACAAGGAAGGCCCAGGTTTCTCAGTTGCGAGAGGAAGCATAATGGAATGAATCGCTTCTTCATATGTAGGCAGTCTTTCATCCATGGGTATGGACGTCAGCATACAAACCATAGCCTCACGATGTTTCTGTGATGTCATGAGTAAGTCATAAAGGCTCAATGTTGTATTTTTCTATTTTAGAGCCTGTTTGACTTGCGTAAAGGCATCGAAGATATCCCACCCAAAATCTGACTACTTGTCACCCTTTTCCTCTTCCATTCACCCTAGGAGATGAATTTCTCGGGGAGGAGTGAAATTTGGTTGTATTTGCATAACTTTGTCATTTTTAGAAGATGGGGCCAAGGATACAAAATCAAGGGGTTTAGACTTGGGAAACCCGAACGTAAGACGATCCTTGGCCATACTAGTTGTCATCCCTTCTTCTCCTTTTCCATTAAGTTGGGATCAAGAGATTGGCTTGGAGGTTTGCCCCTGCACAGGAGGGGTAGTTAATGGTTTTAACACCCTAATGACAAAGGGAGCCTTAGGTGTAGGTGCGAGTTGGGCCACGGCTTTACCGATAGGGGGCTATCGAGAAGTTGTCTGAGAAGGGGCCCTAAGGATAACAGGTTTCCTTGGAGCACCACTCGTCAATGCTGATGGATCCATTATTCGGGGAGAGCGAGGATGCGTTCGCAATATGAAAGGCTATTTTAGCTGTGCCTGATTATCACCCTCTGCTCCTACCACGTTAATTGTGTACCTTGCATTGTTTGCATTTAACGGGTCTTAGTACACATGCATGGATTGGTTTTCTGAGCGAGCTGGACTACTACTATCTAAGATTAGGTCACCTTGGTCAATCATACATTGAATGTCAACTTTCAACGCCTAGCAGTAATCAATATCATGACCACACAATTGATGGTAGTCATAGAATCGGTCTAGCCTAAAATTCTTGGGAATGGGCAGTCCATTAGGTTGGGCCAAGGAGGGGTTTTTGAGTAACTAAAAATGGCGCCTATGACGTTTTAGAGCCTCCTCAAACACTACCTTGTGTCAAATGTGATCGGTTCCCAATAATTGCTTTAGAAGTTCTGAAGGCTTCACAGGTAAAGGTGCGTAATTTGAGCAGTCATTACGCTCAAATTTCGGCCTCGGTTGTGGAGGTGCTTTGGAGGTAGAAGGAGCTTCTTGATTGATGCCATTTGAGCTAGTTGTTGGATCAGCTGGCTCCGTAGTTGTTTTCTTGTTGTTGTTGTTTTTCTTCTTGGCCCCTTCAGCAACCTCCGCTACTGTTGTTGTGGTAGCTTTGTATTTGTCCTTAACCTTATTATGGGCATTTTTGTAGACCACATACATCGGATCTTTACTAGCCTCCACTGCATCTTGGATGCTCT
Source organism: Gnetum montanum (assembly GCA_015680685.1). NCBI lineage: Eukaryota > Viridiplantae > Streptophyta > Gnetopsida > Gnetales > Gnetaceae > Gnetum > Gnetum montanum. Next base: position 11,081 of record MNCI01024517.1, on the reverse strand, counting down.
TAGTCTAAGCAAAGGCTTGGCTGAGGGAATGGGGAGTGAGGTAATACAACTTAGACTTGATAAAGTCATTGACCGCTCCCTTGAAGATTGCTAGTAGATGGGCCTCCGCGATGGGTTCGCAGATCTCATTCAAGGTGGCGCTGCAATGCTGTATGAACTTTTGGATTGACTCAAGCAGGTCTTGTTTGACTCTAATGAGTTGGTCCAGTGTGACTTCTGGCTTCAGGTTGTATTTGAAATGAGTCACAAACTGGGTTAGCAACTCTTCCAAAGTTGAAATGGAAGTGCGTGGAAGTGCTCGATACAAATCCAAAGCTTTACCTATTAAGGACATAACAAAGACATGGATTATAGTGTGTGGCCATTGTTTCAACAATAAGGACTCTGACCTAAAAGTGACGAGGTGGGCATTGTGATCACCTTCCCCATTGTATTTTGTAAAATGGGGAAGGGGCATCCCAGGTGGCAACGATAGGACTGGAACTGCTGGACTAATAGGATCATCATGGTAGAAGTTCATGACTTGTACCATTTTAGAATCAGCAACCTTGAGATGCTTGACCTCCTCTGTAAGGATCTGAATTAGCTGGAAGGCTTGATCCAGACCTGTAGATGATGAGGTTGTTTGTGGAATGGTGGGAGGAGCCACACTGGGTGGTGGAACGGAGGCAGCAACTTGGTCGATGGTTGGTGCCATCGAGACAGTCCTTGTAGGAAGTGTTGCTTGTGGCATCCACCATCCAGTGGTTGGTGCATATGGAGCAACCACCATTGGCTGCACCATTGGGTATGTTGTTTGCGTAATCGGGGGCATGAGCAGTGATTCGGTAGCTGGGTTTAGCACTTGTGGGACTTGACTTTGATGATGGGGATGATGGTGCATTTACGCTGGATGGGCAACAAGAGACATGTTGGAAGCCCACCATGCTGTGGTGGTAGGCTCTGTCATGTGAGTCGGGTGCAAGGTTGGTGTTATAGGTAATTATGACATAGGTATCGTGTGCACATGCGGCGATACAGGCACAGGCGTATGATGAGGTGGATTAGGTAATTGCACCTACTGGGGAATGATCTATGAAGGACCGTCACCCAGGAAGATAGTTAGAGAAATAAAGTGTAAGTGTGGTGAATGTGGGACTTGATTGGTATTGGATAGTGTTAGGGGCATGGTAACCATGAACAACGGATTACGTGGGACATCGTGGAGGGAGGAGCCATGGTGAAATCAGCATGATTGCCTCCTTCACAGTGAGATTCTAGATTGTCTTACCCGTCGTGAAGTGTTTCATCACAGAACAAGACCTCTAGTTATTCTGGTGATGTCTTTTCCATCAACATTTGATCTAGGATCCACTTTTGTTGATCTGTCAGGGGCACAGTGGCGTTAGGTGAAGGAATAAATTCCTTCCCGTTGTAGTACATGAACTCGTACTCTTGTTTTTCCTCGAGTTCTTGTGGATACATGGGCAGGTTTGCCGCCAGCTTAGCACAGAGGAAATTGTAGTGTTCTTTGCACTGAGCATGTCCCTCAGGCTCTTTGTTTTGAAGCCTGAGACAACGGTGTGGTCGTAGTAGACTAGTTGGCGGCTCGACCACTGGAAGTGTAACTTGCATGGTCCAGGGGTTTTCTAGGTTGGCAGTGTCAACAACTGTGGTTGATGTAACCATTTTCTATGCAATTCAGAAATAATGATCATAAAGGTAAATATTGGAAGGACAAAGGAAAACTAAGATAATAATCGAGGCTTTCTATCTTGTAGAATTCCAAAGGAATCGTCGATGCGATCGATCTGCACCACACAATTTGGTAAACAACCTTGGAGGTATTACGTTTACGTTGATTGACAATGGGTACAGACAGCTTACAAGACTACTCGTAAAATGTGGATTGGCTATGAAGACCCTCCTTCTAGCGCAAGAAAACTATGACGACAAAAAATGTCGGTCACTGGAAATACCGAACGAAGGTCCGTGTGCACAGTCCTAACCCTAGATCTGTGTGAGGGCGGTGCTAGAGAAAGAAACAAATCTGAGGTGCCCTGAATAGGCTTGTCAATTAGACAAGGACTTACTTAATCAGTAAAATTTTTGTAATAGTTTGATGGCAAAATGATGATTCTTTATGAGGAGATGCAATATTGTTAATCCCAAAAATAATTGAAAACGATGTAAACGATTTAGATGTAATTGCCAAATCTGTATAAATAGGACACAAGGAATTGAATTTATAGAGAGTACGAGAGTGTGACCACAAGAACAGGGATTTAATTTATGAATACAATATGTTGGATACAATGATTATAAGCGGGCTTTAATTTGGACAAAGCACATGCTAGCAGCAAGAAAGTTATCTAAAGACAAAACAAGTGAGGGTCAATCTACCTTGTCTAGCCAATCTGGCCACAAGGTAGTCAGACCTAAGGAAGAATATCTGGTAGCTTATTGTTTCTGCTCAAGAGTTCTTACCAATCACCTTCGATGTTCTCATAATTTCTGGTCCTCTTTTCGCTCTCTTGCCAACCTTGAAAGAGAAATTTTTGCCAACCCTTTGATCTTCATCAAATAGGGGATTTATAAGGTTAGGGTCAGGAGGAAAACACGGTTTAGATGATGCATGTCCTGAACTTATAAGATGTCGTTGACTTGATGTGTTGTTGTTTAAGCTTGCATCGCCATGCTGTGTACTACATCGCTTTTTTGGACTCTGGCAACAAGCTATCCTTTGATTACGCTGCAATACGCTAGAGAGCGTATTGTAGCGTATGAATTACTGATGTCTAAATTAGGCTATCATTACTTGTATTACGTTGCATTATACTACATTACGCATCATAGCGTGATTCATTGTAAAATAATGAAACCGTGAAAATTGAAGTATTGTCGCCGCACTTCCTTTGTTTTTGATCTATCCCTTTTGGGGTTTTATTACACCGCACTGTGTAACGCAGTGTAATGGGCCCCTCAACCAGTAATGAAAACATGTTGAAATATGCAACATGCTACAGATCATTGCTTAAGCCTTGAGATTTTTTCTGGGTTTTCGGAGTCTTGAGTGTTTGCCATCTTTGATGTTGCAGTGGACTGTCTTTGATGTTACGCTGCGTAACATAGCGTTACACTATGTTACATAATGTAGCGTAATATGCTAAATGTTGAGATTTTGAGACACATAAAACTCGCAAAGTGGAAGGCTTGCTGCCGTGCACCCATCGTTTTTTTCTGTCTCCTAAAGTTCATTTGTACTGTGTTACGCCTTGTCGCGACTCCTCACTTGAGTCGCTAGATTTCGTTGAACCATCGAGGCCTCAAAATTTTTATGGTGTTTCACAATAGTCTTTGAATTTAATGGGACCTAAGCTCAGATAGTCTTCCTTGGGCATAAGTCCCAAGGGTTCTTCTCATTTCATGCCTAAGCCCATCCATGAGATGGTGCAGTTGATCCCTTTGCAAATAACCATGGCTAGGACAACAGTGTAACAATGCATAACATCGGCCCATGGTAGCATCTAAGGGTTCATGTCCTCCTTGTTTCCAGCCTTAGATTTTCTTTCACAAGTTAGACACTCAAGAGTACGTTTGGTACTTGTCATTACATAGTTCTAACATAGTGCTCCACCTATGAATGGATTCTAGTTGTAAAGATCGGTACCGACTTCCTGCTTCTTTAACTAGTGTCCATGGAAATAACTTAAGTTTTTTCCATTCGTTCTCTATATTTTGTAAGGCACATGCATCATGGAATGCTTGTAAGTGATTCTGAGGATCAGCGTTGTATCCCCCTTCAAATTGTGGGATATTGTTCATATCTAATCTCTTGATCCTACTATCTTTCTGGTTCCTTGTTGGAATTCTAATAGCCTCAGTTATGTCCAGCATACTTCAAGTAGTGAGTAGGGGTTCATTGTGATCTTCTCGTCCATGTCTTCTATGATGCCTACGTTGTTCCCTACTCTTCCTTATTCTATGTTGTGACTCTCTAGAGTGCTCTCATCCCCTTTCTTGGCTATTTTGTCTATGACTTCCACTTTTCCTACCTTTATTCCCATGGTCTTTTTCTTTATGACTACGGTTGGATATTTAAGGAGAGGGTGAAGGAGATGATGAAGGTAAAGAAGAAGGAGAACCATCACCATGATGGTGTTTTCTACCTTCTCTTCTATAGTCTCGACCCCGATCGCGATTGCGATTAGAATGTTCATCTTTATCATGAGTTTGTGTCCCTTTTTCAGACCCTTTGTGCCCGTGGATATTAGAACCTGGGTTATGAATAGTGGAATGAAGGTTCTAATACACAACCCCTTGGCCAAAGTCAAGGGGAGGAATATCATTGTGTGGGCGACTGCATGAGGTAGGTTCACCACCTTCATTTTTGCTTAAGACATGTGGGGCATCCTGGGACCACTTACCTTTTAAAGACTTATGATGTATTTCCTATTGCAAGTCCCTTTGAAGTTGTGCCTCTATGGGATAGTATTCTCTCGAGTCATGGTCTTGCACAACATATTCTGCATGTAAGTGCAACATGCCAATTCATGTCAAAGCACGAGGAAGCATGCTCAGGACTGAACAATTAGGAGGTAACACTATGTTACCTTCTAAGTCTCACCAAACGCATTTGTTCATATTGATGGAGGATAAAGGTGAAGTCTGGTATATATTCATTGGGATGAATATATACCACTCGAACTTGTTGAGGGACTGGCGGATCAACGTCATGTGTATTACACCACCAAATATTTCTTGTTTCAAACCTAGGTGGTGAGGCACTTTCGTATGAAGAAGGATACATACTTGTCTATTCAGTGTGCAATGTATTCTTGTTTATTATTTTCTCAACCAACCCTAATGGTTCATTCCAATGATGTGAATGATTTCCTATGTTCTAGTTAGCGCATAAACAACTAAGTCCTCGGCAACAGTGCCAATGATGATTGACGAGGAACCCCAATGATCAACCAACCCATCCTTGTTCTACAAGGGCGCATAAGCACTTAGTCCTTGGAATTTGACTGGATCGTGCATGAAATGCTCATATTCATATGGTTGAGTGTAGGGGTCCCTCTCTGCTCATCATAACCGAGTTGATGTGGCAAAGCTATTTTTAAGAGTCATGTGGAATTAGAAATTAGTTCTAAATACTGGTTCTAGATGTTGATGTGGTTGAGCAATTCGAGTGCTTCCTTAAAATTTCTACAAGATGGTTTTATTTTGTGCTTTGGCTAACATGGTAGTGCAAAGTTGAAGCACATCATTGCTTACTCCTTCAAGATAATGTATTAGAGATATTTAAGTGAGCCATTTGTAGAAAAAAAAGAAAGCTCTACGAGATAGTTTTATTTAGTGCTTTTCTTATATGGCAAAGCTAATCAAGTGAGCCTTTATAGAACCAAAATAAGCCTCTAAGAATTAGTTCTATGTGATGAGCTAAATTTAAACGCACAAGCTCTAAACTATTTAAGCTTGACCATACTAAGTTTGTAAACAAGAAGTTGACGTGGAAGAGCAAGGTCATCTAAAGTGACAAGATAGTTCTAAGAGCTAATCTGGCAAAGTATATTGAAATAAGTATTCTACATACTAGCTCTAAATACTGGCACATGAAATGCTTCCCCTGCAAAAGATAAGTTTAGAGCTCAAACCTACATGAAACAAATAACTCCACAAAGAAGTAGAACCAACAACCAAGCTCAAAACATGAAACTTGCAACATACACATCACACAAATCACTATTTTCATAAAAATGTTTTATTGCATAGTGAGGGTAGAATAAGGTTATTCTCTTTTTCCTATACTTTTTGGTAGATACTTGATTAAAAGTAATGATCACTTTACCAGCCTTTTGTGTATGTTGATGAGGTAGCTCTCATCTTTAATTCTAAGGAAGGTGTGCAATAAATTCTTACTATTTTGGATGATTTTTGCTAATAGATAAAGAATGAAAGTTAATGTGTAAAAAACCAAAATTATGGTGTATCATACTAAGAATAAAGATTAATCTTTCATTATTGGAAATAACTAAGTAAATGTGATTCTAGCTTATAGATACCTTGATTTGGATCTTTCTCATAATTACAAATGGAAGGTGTGCATCAAATACAGGATCATAAGCAAATTGATAGCCCTAAAAGAAAATGTTAGAAGGAAACTATCTTAGGTTAAAAAATCAAGAAGTATTTATTTTATTATATTGTGAAACCAACTCTTTTGTATGAGTATGTAGTGTGGGGTCTTGGACTTGTTAGCCAATATTGGAAGAAAATGGAAGAAATTTAGAAGTATTTTCTAGTAGAAGAATTTTAGGTTAAAACATAGGTACAAGTTGATTTGATTCTTCTTTAAATAAATTTCTGCCCTTAGAGATAGAAGCTCTTTATCAATTTGTAGCATATGTTCATAGTCTCTCTTATAGTGCAACAACTAAATTTTTGAAGGATGTCTTTGTTTCTATACAACAAAAACTGAAATAGAAAACATAACATTGAGATGAATATTCTACAATACACATAGCAAACCAATAAATAATGAATAATACAAGAGGTTTATCAATGGTACATGTAGTGAATAGGTTATAAACATTGAAGATAATAGGAACATCAATTACAAAGTTTAGTTGTATATATCATTGCGTTTAATAAATAAAAATATTATAATACATCTAATATAAGTGAAAAAAACCTATGTTTCCATAGTAGGGAAATGATATTTTTATATTTTTTATAAATTAAAAATTTTATATTATTTATAAATGTAAAGAATAGACAATAATTAAAACTTGTTACAATCCCTTATAAGATAGGCACAATATGGAAATCTAACACACATGAAAATTATGTCATAGTCCCTTATGGAATAAGTGCAACACTAACATACAAAAGTGATAAAATCTTATTAATCATAACCTAAATGGATCAACACCATTTTGTGTAGGTATGACCTTTCTGGGTAAGGCAAGATCATCACAAAGCTCAATACAACTATGCTAATTTATATAAAGAAATTAAATTAGTTATAATTTCTAAATTTAACAAATAATTTCATGAATGAGATTTCATCAACAAGATTCAATAAAATAAATTAGAAAATTTAAAGAAATAAAAATAAGCTTTATTCATCACACAAATACTTGACTCTACATTAAACAAACAATTCTGGGTTGTGAAAGTATAGCAACACTGTGACAAAGCCTCCCTATACAATAAAGCAATAACTCAAGAATATCAAAGAAAATCAATTGCTAACATACCCAAGGAAGGAGGAGAAGCTCTTACATTAAAGAAAATTTACAATTCCCAAGATAATTTTGAAGTTTTCCCCTTGGGTATTTATAGTTTTTAGGTTTGTAATAGAAGTCATAAGGTAGTTCATCATATGAGACAATGTATGAAGTAAGGTAGTGCACTTGGTGAGGTAGCACACCATGTGAGAACACAGTACATGAGGTAGTGCATGAGGTAGGGTAGCAAACCATGTGATGTAGCACACCACATGATGCAGTGTAAATGATGCATCACCACTCACCAAAACAAGCCCAAACTATAGGTTTGAGTGCACATAAATAACTTTATGCATTTGGGCTTACAAATATATTCAAAGTTACCATTGGATGCCTCATCAGCTCACTTAATAAGTAGAAAAAAATGAGAACACTACCTAGTATTAATGACTTCAATATCATGTTCTTGCATCACATCTTTTAACCATGAAAAGAAACTTCAACTACTATGTGAGTGATCTAGAATTTGAATAAACACAGATCATAATGTAAGATCAACTACTAAGGACTCTTATACATCATCAAAGAGAAAAAAATCAAGTGTCTTAGCTGCATAAACAACACTAGAAGAAGTCATCTCAAAATTTTGCTTACTAGCTTGTAAATATTCATTCTTAGAATTAATAAAAATTTCTCTATTAATTGAAGAAGAAAAAATTTAGCATTACTAGAAAATATTAAAGGTAATTTAAAATATATCATTAGCTAATTCTATAAAGATCAACTTAGCTGGAGAAAAATGGATGAAAGAGAAATTACATCTACTAAAAAAAAGGATCAAATCCACTAGAGAAAAATCCCAAATTTTATAAAAAGAGTCATATAAACTTCAAATATGTTTACAATTAGGAATTCAATCATATAAAATAAAGAAAAAAACTCCTAATGGATTTGATTATAGAACAAAGAGAAGTATTAATTTGAAATGGAAGGAAAAGGGAAAAATTAGAAAGATAGTAAAGAAACATTAATCTAGGAATGAATCTGGTAAGGATAGAAAAGAAGGTAAAAAATATTAATTTAATATAAGAAACAATGTGAAAAGAGGTTAGGGTATAACTTTGAACTTATAACATATGTTTTAAATGGTTGAATTTGTGCAAGATCTCTGACTTTGCAAAAAAAATTTGAACTTTAAAATTTAAAATAAAACTAAAATTTTATTACATTGATAGTTCCTTTTATTATATTGGCACACTTTCTAAATCTATTCTACAATTTATTTATTTTTTGAAAAAAATTGAGCGAAATTTTATTCCCAAAAAAGAATGCTATACATCCGTACAATGCAGGCCAGAGCTGCTGGCCCCACATCGATCGTGAACCTTAACCCTGAGTCCCTTGTGAACCACCTCCATCTCGGGCATCCCCACCAGTGGACCACTGGTCCTGTCCCTGACTGTTAACCAGAGCACATTTCTGAACCGGGCACATACTGGGTGTTTCCCCCCCCCCCCCCCCCCCCCCCCCCCCCCCCCCCCCCCCCCCCCCCCCGCTAGCTTTTGGGAGAGTTGTGGTTGGAGTTTTGACTCTCTTTGAATGTTTACGGCCTCAAAACTGACTTCCCCAGACCCGCCACCAGGCACCGTCTCTTTTCCTCTATTATCTGGGCAATGCCCATCATATGGTCTCTAATAATGTCTTCAATGCAAAGCATTATTTGGATGTGTGACTGCAGGGGGAGTGATGGACTATAAGGAAGTTGCCCCTCGATTTTGTCTTTGGGGCCACCATTTGCCTCTGGCTCCTCACCCTCTAGGACCTACCCCAGCTCGTCCCATCCACTATGAGCATTGTGGAGGCCCCTGGGGGGCATAATCAAGGCCTTGTTCGAGGCCACAGTACCCTCCTCCTGGGTACCGTGCCACCTCCGCTTTCGTTGCTACCCCGACACTGGTTGAGGTGGTGCTCGAAGTAGTGGAATTGGGGTCCCAGCCTACCAAAGAGCCTGGATTACCCCAGGGTGTCTGCTTGAGTTCCATTATTATAGAGACTCCTAGAGGAAGAGTGGAAGGTTAACAAGAGTCTTGGCATGCATGTTCTGGAGGAACCTAAAGTGTATCCCATTCAGCTTATGGTACGAGTCCGACTGAATGAAGCACTGCTCCACCAGCTCCGTCGCGGCTCGCCAATCTAGAGGGAGGGCCATCCCCTATATGTTGCTGTTGGCCATCCTGGGGATGGAGCCTCAGAAGAATTCTACCACTGAGGTGTGTGATCCCACGACCAGGGGAATTCGTTCCCCCATGGTAGGCACTCCGATCACAGCAACCACAACATCGACAATGACCAAGATTTGGCACCCTCGAAACTCAGCAACCTTCCCCCCCCCAGTTCACATAGAACAGTTGGATATCCATCTCTAGGTTGTCCACGATGCATTACAACATGCAGGTTGACCCCATTCATGTTACCCACCACCAGAGCTCCAGTTGATTTTGGATAGCAATGGCAGGAGGCTCGAGGTGAGTGCGTGTACCCATGAGCATAGCAATTTCATGCTAGAGTCTACAAAACTTGCAAGTGAGCATGGCCAGTGGAGGAAGATCTATCCCTTTAAAGACCCGATCATTCCTGGCCTGCCAAAGGATCCACAATGTCGCCAACGTCTACGAATTACCTGAGAACTCAAGCAGGGGTAGCCCAGCAGTACTCCATAACTGCCTGGCCACATGTCATTCATGCAAGACGTGTTGCAACATCACGATGCACTAATTGTACATCAGAAAAATACTATAGATGGGCAAGCCACATGCTTGCAGCTACTCAAGAATGGGGATCACTTGGTGGAGGACCAACCACCATAAGTTTTTGATCTTTTCCAATAATATGCCCCTCCATAGCTGCATCCACCGAGGTTTGGGTGGGAATTGATGTTGAAGAAGCTACCAGGGGAGCAGGGTGACCTTGCTCTCATGGGCTAGTAATTTGACATGAGTGCAGAGCTAGCGCCACACCAGGGAATCAGAGGTAGTAGCCTCCCAAGGATGATATTTTTACCGTAAGATCTATGACCACAGGGAGGGGTCGTCAAACATCGGGGAAAGCCGATGAAGAAATCGTTGCCTGCCCAAGGCGACCTCAACCACAAATGGTAGAATGTCCCCCCTCCCCCTCCCGCCCGCAGGATGGGGCCATGGGATCTTTTCCCATGCCACCAAATGCATTTTCAGCCCGCCCTTGCCCCTTGACCACACGAAATCCTGGAGGATCACGTTAATTTTCCGAATAACCCCAAAGGGCAGGGTGGTCATCGAGGTCGTGAACCTCACCATGACCCCCAACACCATTGACGCTAACATGATTTTCCCTTTTCGAGACAAAAACCTATTTGTCCAGTGTGTCATGGGCTTTTGCATTATTGTTATGAGGGCCTGCCAGGTTCGTTATTGGTGCCAGTTGTGTATGGGGATGCCCAGGTACGTGTCCTCCACACCCCTGGGAAGAATTCCCAGAATCTAGATGACCTTGCGACACATGAAGGGGTGAGTATGTGTGAGATAGAGCCTAGACTTACTAGGGTTGGGGGACAACCCCACTTCACACTGCAGCCAGTCCAGTGCCCTCACCAGAGCTCAAACCTATGGCATGGTTGCATGGGTAAAAATCATCATGTCATCTACATAGTGGGTAGTTAAGCAAAGGATGCTGTGCATGTTCGGCCCCTGGACTTCTTTTTCGACACAATAGATTTGCAGAAGGTCCATCACCAATAGGAATAGGAACAAGGAGAGAGGATCCCCCTGGCGAAGCATGTGGCCTGTGTCGTGGAAACCCCATAGGTGGTTGTCTATATCCAGTGAGTAC
>MNCI01024510.1:0-14571 GCA_015680685.1 Gnetum montanum | reverse complement strand
GAAATAATAGCTACACATAAAGTGATAAACAAGACTATACTAGATAGATAGACATTATAAAATAATAAACTAAAATAAATAAATTATGCAAAGAAACTAGAGTTTATTAATACTAGGAAATTCACATAAACATTAAAAATAAATAAAATTGAAATGATAAGACAAGGAAAAAAAATTCTAAGGGGATGATGCCTTAGTGATATACTTTTTAGTTTTGGACCTATTAGAAGCCTTTATGTTCTTAAGAGACACAACAATATCTAGCTTACCAAATCCCAAGTATATGATTTTGTAAGTGCTAGATGATCATGAAATGCTTGAATCCAACTCATTAGCTTCATTAGCTAAAGATGTTTAACTCATGAGAGCAAGCTGAGATCTTAACATAGTTTCTTTTAAAATGTCTAAATGTAATATAGTTGAAACTTCAAGATCAACTTGTAAAACTACTTTCTTATCTTTATAATAAAAATATTTCTCTTGATGCAAAGATGAGGAAGCAGCATGATGATATGCTACCTAACATCATTGTACAATAGTGTGAATTTTAAAGGAATATCTAATGATATTGAATACAACCTTAGATGCAATCAAAAAAGGTAATTTTATCTCTCCGAAAATTTCTACTCTAACATAACTAAATGAAACAAAAGAGGAGTTATAGGTAGAGTAAGTAACCTATTTTTAGGGCTTGAGATGCTCAATAACTATTCATGAGATGACATTGATTCTAGATCTATCATCTACATGTATTAAGGATATTGACATGTTGTCTCCAATTTTTATGACAATGTAGATTAGAATTTGGCACATGGCATCCATTGCAGAATGTGTTTTTATATTTTCTCCCTTGAAAACTAAATAGTTAACTTTATAACATAGAGGATTGATCACAAATGGGATTTTATGAACATGAGGTTGAATGTCTAAAGGTATTATGATAGAATTTATAAGCTCTTCTAATGTCAAATGATGTTCCTATGAAGTGGAGTTGTGGTCAAAAAGTAAAAGGCTCATCACTTTTGACTTCATGATGGTAGTGATTTGGGGTAAATCCTCACATCTAGAAGTTACATCATTGGAAACTAATACAAAAGGAACAACACTTAATGAATGTGAAGGAGTTGAGATGATAATAGAAATAAGGGGATTGATGTTTAAGATAACCTAGAATAAAAATTTATTTATTTTTAAATATGTTTCTTATTGACCTATTCTTTTTTTCTCTTTATTATTGGTTGTTGCTTTTTCTAAAGCCCATGTAAGTATCTTGTTGGGGAAAGTTCGAATAGGGAGCAAGGAAGGGTCTTGTGACTTAGATCAAAAGAAATGATGGGATGAAGGAGGAATAGTGTAGGTTAATAATGGAAAATATTCCATAGTATGAGTAGGTTTAGTGACTTTGGTCCTTAGAGAAGAGGAAGGATAACTGACGGTAGGTTGGGAATGTATAGAGCCTTCATCATAATGAGGTGGTATATTATGGACTAATGATATCTTTTATATGTTTTGGGAAGTAGTAACATTGATAAAAAAATAATTTTTTGGCCTAGATAAGTTCAAATATGTAAAAGATAGGTATTGAGAGAAATCTATTTGAATTACAAAGGAGGTTTTTGGGCAATTACCTTTGGACTTTCAAATCAAGGGATAACATTCTTCTTGACTATAAATTTAGAGGATCGTGATAAATTTTCATGTTTTGATTATTAGGTTGCATAGGAGTGTTAAAAAAATTTCTCCTTTTTCCTATAATCCTTGTACATCATCTTTGAGAGTATTAAACGTTTTAGTATTATGGCTTGGAGCCTCATGATACTAGTTGCTAAGGATCAATAGCCAAGCTTTAGAGTCATCTAAATCATACCATTTTTTATTATAAAACATGTTTAGGCATAATATGCCCTTCTCTCAGTAGCATGTGATATAGTTGAGTGTATTAAAATTGGATGTTTAGGGTATTTGGACCTATGTTTTTTTGGCCTCCTTGATTGTCCTTCATTATTGCATGTATTTTGTCAATCACCATTAGGCTTTAGATTTGAATTATTATTCCTACCATTACTTCTATTTTTTGATGATGATCTTGATATAGTTTGGTTCGTAGAGGTCATAATTTAACCAACATTCTAAGTAGAATTATCCTTGCTTATTAATTTGTTTATCTTATTATGAAAATTGTTGTGCTATAGATAATTGCATTGAATAAATACCTCCTATATGTATTTGGTAGAGGTGATGGCATCATGAAGGCTAAGTGACCTAGGATAGACCAACTTCCTTATTCCCAGCTTACCTGCTATAGCACTTTAGTGTGATCATGTGGTCACACTTGGTAGTGGAAGCTATGAGCACCATCACTAAGATGTTGTTGGCCAAGGTAAACTGAGACATACTACAATTCATGTTCGAGGAGCTCATACTAGTGGTGATTGAGTATGTGGCCTAAGACTAGGTCCTAGGAGCATTCATTCCTTAGCTAGAATTTGGAGCATGGGAGAGGAGAGGAGACGACCTATAATTTGAAGCATGGGAGAGGAGATGACCTATGGAAGAGGATCATGGTAGTGGCTAGCCAAGGCCTTCCCAAAATCAAGTTGAACCTAGGCATCTCCTTCATCAGAATTATTTCCACCATAATGGGGAATTTCTCCCTTTCCATGAAGGCTATTATGACTATTTCTTTCATGACAACACATGACCTATTAATGGACTTGAGGCTTGTTGTCTTTGTGGCCTAGACTTGGTTGGCTAGACTAAGTTTGTCAATGACTAGGAATGGGATGATGTTAGTCATCACCTTGTCATTGATGTGCACCCTATGAATCTTTTATTTCCCTATGCAAATGGTTATAAACATCGATGCAATGGTGACTTGACCCTTTTCATGGTTGACCTTGATTGCCTGATCACAAAATGCTACAACCATTGGACCTAATTCTTGAGGCAAAGGAGGAAGCATCATAGTGTGGATGGCTTGTTCATGCACTAGGATGTTCTCTTACATAGGAATGGAGGCCAACATGTGAACTAGTGCCTCGTGATGAGCAAAGGATGTCATCACCAAGTCATACAAGCTTAAGGTTATATTATTTTATTTAAGAGAATGTTTGACTTGTTCCAACACACCTAGAAAGTCCTTATCACTATCAGTTTTTTTTAGCCTTCATCTCCTCCATGCAACCAAAAAGATGAATCTCTTAGGGAGGATATTTGGGCTTATTTTATTTTTCCTACTTGTAAGCCTCAATGCTTAGTTGTTGATCCCTTGTGATAGTGGCTTCAATTTTTGTGGCCATAGGAATACCAAACAAGGGGATGGGCTTAGGCAGACCTAACACCATGTGATCCCTCATCATTCATTTGATGAGGAACTCATTTGGCTTTCCAAGTTGCCACATCGATTGCTTGGTGTTATATGTGGGATGAGGCCTTGGATGAGTAGGGCCTATTATAGTCCCCACCACTAGACTTGGTGAAGTGTCTACATGTTGTAGCATCCTATTGACAAAGGGTGTCTAGGTTGCAATTGCCACAATGTGCTATGGGACACTAACCACAAAGTGTGTCATGGGTGTTCGAGGTGGTGCTCTAATAACAAAAGGGGTCCTTGGACTAGTGGATGCCAAAGAGGCCTCAATTCTATTAGAGAGCACAAAAACCAAAAATGGATCTTGTACCGATCATACATAGTCATCAATGGTGATGGAATTGATGATATAGCCTACACTAGTTACATTGAGAGGATCTTTGTAGACCTTCATTGATTGATTTTTTGGGTGAACTAGGTTTGTTGAATCAAGAACCAATTGGCCCTAGTCAATCATGCATTATATATCATCTCATAAGACCATGGGGAAGTCCAAGTCATGGCCAAGAAATTGATAATAATGGTAGAACTAGTCCAACCTAAAGTGTTTTGGGACCAGAGGCTCATTTGGTGTAACTACTAATCGATTTCTAAGGAGTTCACAATAGCAATCATGATGCTTACAAGAATCTTTAGACATTTTGTTGTACTGGATGCACCTAGCACTAACTAGTTGATGCAAAAGTTCTGATGGTTTGATGAGCAATGGTGTATACTTTGAGTGGTCCTTGTGCTCAAGGTTTGGCCTCAAGGTAGCTTGCCTCATGGCCACCGATGGTGTGGGTTGGTTAATCCCTATAGTACCAGAGTTGGTTACCTTGTTGTTGGTTGGGACCTTAGTTTCCTTAGTCAATGGTTTAGCATTGTTTAGCTTGGCCTTCTTGGCCACCACTCTAACTATTGTTGTTGTCTTGCCATTTTCCTTATCTTTCTTTGTGTGTGCATTCTTATAGGCCATGTATGAAAAATCCTTACTGGCTCTTACTACATCCTAAATTCTCTTCATTTGAGTGAACACTTGGCTCAATGGGTGCAAGGAAAGATAGTATAGCTTCAACTTAATGAAGTCATTCATTGCACCTTTGAAAATGGGCAGTAGTTGAGTTTCTATGATAGGCTAACAAATTTCATTAAGTGCAGTGGTCCATCATTGAATGAACTTTTGAATGGACTCTAAGTGTCCCTGCTTGATCTACATGAGTTGATCCAAGGTTACTTCAAGCTTCAAGTTGTACTTGAAGTGAGTGAAAAATTGGCTAAGAAAATCCACCAATGAAGATATGGAGGCCCTGGGGAGCATGTGGTGATAGTCTAGCATCTTCCTAGTTAGAGAAATGGCAAACACACAAATGATTAGATGTTTCCATGCCAGCACCAAAAGGTACTCTGACCAAAAGGTTACTAGATGGGCATGGGGATCCCCTTCATCATTATACTTGGTGAATTGGGGAAGTTGAACGCAAAGAGATAAGGTCAAAGATGGGATAATAGGACTAATGAGATCATCTTGGTAAAATTCCATCACTTATACCATATCAAAAGAGGTGGTCTTAAGCTATTTGACCTCTTTAGTGAGTGTCTAAATGAGGTGAAATGTTTGATCTAGGCTTAGTATCAGTGCAGTGGGCTATGTTAATTATGCAACCTGCCCATGAAGATGGGGGCCCCTACTCTAGGAATGCCAATTGTAAATTCCCTATGAATAGGTCAAACAATGACTACACTTGAGGCAAAGGTTGGAGGCTCTCTCGGATTCATGCTACTATGAGAAAATGCAAAAGGTGCAACACTAGAAAAGAAATGGTTAAGTATAATGATTTTTGGAAATAGGTAAGTATAGAAATGTTGAAATGATTTTTGGACAATATAGTAGCCCATTTTAGTATACCTATGACTATAGTCATGGATAATGGATCATTGTTTAGCAGCTAAGAAATGAAAGCCTTTTGTCAAGACCTAGGCATTAAGCATTCCTTTTCATCACCATAGTAACCTCAAGCCAATGGACAAGATGAAGATAGCAACAAATCTATTATAAACTTGTTGAAAAAGATGCTAAAAAACAACAAACATGAGTGGCATGAGAGGCTTTTACATACACTTTCAGCCTATTGAACAAATTATCATACCACAACTAGCATAATCCCATATAGCCTAGTTTATGGTTCTAAAGCTATTTTACCTTTAGAATTGTAGGTTCCATCACTAAGAGCATCCCTAGCAAACCTCATCAATGATGAACAAAACAAAGAGTTGCATACCATGGAGCCAGACTTGGTGGAGGAGCAAAGGGTATGAACACTTGCTCACATTGAGTTATACCAAGAGAGGCAAAAACAATAACATTTCCATGAACTAAATAAACAAAAGATCAAGATGGGAGGCCTGATCCTCAAGGCTATTCATGTACATGTGGACAAGTTCTCAACCAATTGGGAAGGGCCTTTCCTTAAGTACCAAGGCCTATGGAAATAGAGCCTTTAAGGTCATTAACATGGATGTGAATGAGTTGGTAAATCTTGTCAATCATTCCTATCTAAAACCTTATTACATATAACATGTTTCTTTGTAGGTACTAACATTGACATCCATGACCATAATGACCAATAACAAGTGTGCCAACATTCTTTTCTGTACATTGGACTATAAAAATTTGTAACCATAAGGACCTATGGTGACCTTTCTTGCTAATTTTGTCATATAACCCTTTGCATTATATTTTAAAAAGTAATGGGCTATGTACATGATATTAGTGTGTGATATAGTGCATTGTGAATTGAAGCAACAAAATTCATGTAATATTCTTGATGCTACACATGTTGTATCTTATGTGAAATTGTTATAATACAAATGGAAAATTTTCTATTCTATTTAGAATTTATCTAATATTCCATACATATTGCACAATTTTACTATTGTGTTCTTTGAAATTTTTGGTGTTCAATACATTGTTGTACTATTCATTACAAGAACCAATACAATGTGTACATACTACATGTGTACATGTTGATGAGTGGAAAATACCCCTACGTTGAACCATATGAATCACTAATCATTCATGCATGATTTGATCAAATTCTATAGACCCCTTATCTTTTGGTATAGTAGCCTTTAGAAAGTGAACTTTTCCTAACAAACATTTATTATCTTTCCAATTACACTTTTGATATGCAAAAGCATGGTTACGTGTATCAAGGCATATGACTTTTATTATTTTTATGTTTTTATTTTGATTTCTTAAAATAAAGTATGAAGGGAATGAAGTAATTTAAATACTAATTTAACCTAACTAACTAACTAATTTCTAACTAATCCTAACATAAGTATTCTATCCCACTTTTTGTACACATCTTGAACATGTATAATGCTATTGAGTTATCAAACATTAAGCATTACTAGTATTACCAGGCATCATTTGCATGTTTGAAGTAGTTGTACTTATGTGCTTAATTAATTGTGATTTAACATATCTAGATTAATTCATTAATTATCTTAATTATTGAAAACATTAAATAAAATTGCATGAAGCATTTAATGCATAAATAAAAATTTACTCTAGCTAAAGTGCTACAAGGTTTATCAGAAAGCTTGTCTTTATTGTCACACACATTATGATGCTTAAGTACAATAGTGCTTAAATAAAGATCCATACTCTCAATGACTCTAGCTATGGGAATTTGGGAAAGTATTCTAAATCTAGGGAAGCAAAACTACAAGATCTTTGCTATGATATCACTAATATTACCTCAAAATCATGTGCCCAAGTGTTATATGTATAGTTACCACACATTCCACAACGTCGAATATCTGACAGCACCTCTGGGTATTTGATATTAGGGCCCTGATATTGGATATTTGATATTGGAGCTAGATAAGATACACTTCATCATACCACCATGATTGAATAAAAACACATCCTTGAGTGAAAAAAAGGAGGAATAAGTTCATTACAAAATATTAGGAAGGTACAGGATTATTGACTAACATGCAAACTAACTCATATGAAATAGACAAATTCTAAGTGTCCAAGTGTACAAATTTATAATATTTTAAAAATTGGATATTAATGATAATAGAATTTAACACCTTGGACAAAACTAACATCCAACTCCTTTGGTAGTTGAAGATTGAGGGAGAACATTCAATGCTCATGAAGGATGCTCATCACATGGTGTTGATGTTGATTCCTTAGTGAAGATAGTCCTACTTCCAACCCATGATTTCCATTGTAATCACAACAAGATCATGGATTAGTGTGAAATGTGTAACTTATAGCTTTTAAGTACCTTGTCTTATCAATAGTTACACTTGGCTAGGTTGTGATTATGGTGGATTTACTCTTTTAATAGCATTGGTGGAATGATTGAAAATTAAGGTGAAATGGATAAGCAGTCCATTATTAAATTCTAAAAAGCTCAAATGTGATTAAATTCTTGAAAAGGTTTAAAGAATTCATATGAACAAAAAAGAGGATTTCATTAAAAAATTTTGTGAAGATGCGCACAATTAGATGTCATCAATGGGACACACAAAAGGATTTGATTATGATCATGCCTAAGGATAAAGAACTTAACTAACCCAACCAAAAGGTATGTAAGTGGATCCTTTCCAATGTAGGCACATGCCCTCGTTACCCTTGCATATCCTCAAACTAAGGAGTCTTTGAGCCCCATGGATCATTAATAATTACAAAATGTTAAGTATGAAAACCTAGAAGAAACTACCTAAGAATTTCAATACATGAAACTAAGACATTGAACAAGAACATGACATTGGTAGTGAGGTGAGACATGGAAAGCATAAATATATGAGAGAGAAAATGGAATGAAGTTGTTGATTAAGGTCACATGAAGTCCTTTGTGAATTTTGTGGTTAAATAACCTGATAAAATACATCCTTAGTTTAGACCAAAACCAACCAAGTTTAGTGACTTTGCATCACCACTCTAAGATTGATCCATATCCTTGAGATAGAAGAGTGATCTCACAAAATAACCACCATTTCCTATTTAAGAAGAAAAGAGAAGCAAGAAGTGAGAAAGGGCCTTTGTTAGAAGGAACTTTTAAGCATAGCTAACATGTCTTTCTAGTCCCATAACTAGTGCTTGTAGCCTGTTTATTTTTTCTAAGGAGTGTTCTTTGAATTCCCATCATTATTTTTATGGCAACCACAGAATTCAATGACTTATTCAACTTTCTATTATTGGTAAACATTGAGTAGTAAGAAATCCATGAAAACACTCATGCACCCAATTGAGTAGAAGAGTACAAAGAGTATTGAGTTCCCTTGAAGTCACACCCTGTTCAAACCTTTGAATCTTTTCCATGTCTAGAAACTACTACTATCACAAGTTTGGTAAAGTTTTATTAATGAAAATAGACATCACAATTATAGAACTAGAAACACCATAGAGTTTTTAAATGGGTGGATGATGTGGACTCACTTACTATTTCATGAAAAAGAAACTATGTCTTAGTTATTAGTAACAAAATTCAAAGCTAGAATCTAGATACCAATGATCAAATAACTAGATAGCACATGCTTACATCAAGTAAACCATACTATATCTAGTTGGTAATAAGGCTTTTTATTATTAAAAGATAATAAGAAAATCATAAAAAATACAAAAAATTATAAAATATTCAAGAAAAATAAAACATACTAACAACTTTGTAAAACAAAAATTGGAAAAAATTAACAAAGTAAAACAAAAAGGTGTAAGATAAAGAAGATGTAAAACAAAAGGCTATAAAAGTAACAAGGTCTAAAACAAAAACATGCAAAATCAAAAAGATGAAAAATTAAGAAGTCACTGATATGATTAGCATGAATGGGCATCTCCCCCATGACTAAGTTGCAAGGAAGAGATCTAAAAGATTGAGCATTGTTGTCCATCTAAGGAGGCATTTGTTACACTAGCTTGCTTAAACTCATGGAAAGGTTTGACTTATTATGTGTTGACCAGCTACTTTTTTTTTAGGCTCTCAAGTTTGTAGATTAACATGGCCCTTGAAGGAAAGATTTTATAAATGATGTAAGATCCTTTCCAAAACATTTGGAACTTAGTTCCTTGAGGTATGTGTGTGAGGTTCTAGTAGAGGACCTTATCTTCTAGTTGAAATTTAACATTTCTAATTCTAAGGTCATGGAATTTTTTGTTAAATGGCTTGTGCATCTCGTTTGATGATAGGATCATCAATCAATTTTTGTGTAGTAGGTTGAGATTCATTAATCTTTCTTTTTGTGCTAGAATTAGGTCAAGGTAGAGGTCAGAGGCTATTCAAAGTATATGAAGCTTTGATTGAATAAGAAGAGTTAGCAATTTTCCATAAACTAACTTGTATGGAGAGTAGCCTATAAGGAGCTTCTAGGTGGAGCAGTAGGCCAAGAAAGCATCATTGAGTTTTATGCTCCAATGCCTCCTATATTTGCTAATAGTTCTTGTTAAGATCATAGTGATTTTCCTATTTGTAAAATTATCATCATTGTTGGCTTGGAGATGATAAGGTGTTGTTAATTTATGCTCAACTCCTAAGTGTTGTATAAGCTTCCAAAAGGTAGTGCATATAAAGTGGGTTATATTATTAGAAATTAATTCATGTGGCACACTAAACCTATTTACAACATTCTATTGTACAAAATAAGTAGTAGTAGAAGATGTATAGTCATGGATGACTACTGCTTCTACCTATTTCATATAATAATCAATAGTGACTATGATGTTCACCTTTCCATTTGACATGGACATGATAGGACCCATGAAGCAAATGCCCCAAATGTTAAAGGATTCTAGTGTTTGAATCCACTATTTAGGTCCTTCCATTTGAGTGAAAATTCNGTTGGCAATGCTCATAACAGTTGACAAATTGGTGAGCATCCTTGAAAAGTGTTGGCTAGTAATATCTTGCCATTAGGATCTTAATAGTCATGTGTCTTTCTACATAGTGGTCACCACAAGGACCCTCATGAGCATCTTGGAGAATGGATAGTATATAAACATCGCGAACATACCAACAAACTAGGCTATCGATGCACACCTTAGAGAGGTGCCCATTGATCTCCATGAAGCATTTCATTTGGTGAAGAAATAGTTATTTTTTTCACCATTCCAACACTTGTGGCATCTCTTAAGTGAGAAGATAGGTGAGAATGCCATCATATCATTTAGGTTCAATGGGTAATTGTTTAGTTATAACCCCAAAAATTGATCAAATAGTGGACTTTCCTCTTTTTGTTATCCCATTGCAATCAAGATAAGTGGTTAATAATCACATTCTCAGTTTCCCTTCAGTCTATCATCCTAACATCAAATTCCCACAAGATCATTAGCCACTATAAAATAGGGGGGCCTACCATTGGCTCATTCATTAAGAAGTAAATTACACTATGGTCCATGTGCATGAACACCTTGTATCCAAGCACATACCGCCTAAACTTCTCTAGAACATACACTGCCACTATTAGTTCTTTCTCCATTATGTTGTAATTTAGCTATGCACTCACAATGCTTTGACTTGCACAGTGGATGTAATATGGATGTTTCTTGTCATCCAACTACATAAGCATAGCCCCCAAGGCATAATTTGATGCATCCATCATGATGTGAAATTTTCTGGACTAGTTTGATTCTCGTACAATTGGAGTTTCTATGAGTTTTTACTTTACCTATTGGAATGCATTTTCACATTCCTTAGTCCAAGCAAATGAAACATTTTTCTTTGTTAGCTCAACCAATGATTTTACAATCTTAGAGAAATTCTCTTTGAATCTTTAGTAGTAACTATTGTGTCCAATGAATGACTAGACATATTTTACAATTTTTGATTAATGGGTAATTCCTTGGATGACTGTAATCTTTTTAGGGTCAACCTCACTCCCTACTTCTAAAATTCTATGCCCTAACACAATTTCCTTTAGAACCATTAGATGGTTCTTCTACCAATTGAGCCTAAGATTGGTCTCCACATAGCTTTTGAGCACTAGCTCAAGATGGTTTAAGGCTTGCATAAATGTATCCCCATAGCTAAAGAAGTCCTCCATGGATACTTTCATCCCACTACTGATCTATTGTTAAAAAATACTCAAGCGTGGGTGTTGGAATATGATAGGGGCATTGCACAGGCCAAAAGGCATTTTTTTATATACAAAAGTCCCTCATAAACTTGTGAATGTTGTTTTGGCCTAATCCTTTGGTAGGATCTAGATTTTGGTTATAACCACTATAACCATCTAGAAAACTATAATAGAAATTCCCAAAAATGATGTCCAACACCTGATCCACAAATGACAATGAGAAGTGATCTTTGAATATTTCCATGTTCAATAGCCAAAAGTTAATGTAGACTAGCCACTTACCATCTTTCTTTGGCACAATCATAAGTGGGAAAAGCCACTCACTATCTACAATAGGATAGATAAACCCCACCTTAAGGAGTCATTTTATTTCTTCTTTGACAATCTACTTCAACTTAGGATTCACCTACTACTACAGCTATCTCTTTAGCTTCATGGTTAGATTAGTGTAGATACAATGTTGGCATATCCTAGGATCAATACCTATGAGTTGACGATATGACCAAGAAAAGGTTGTTGGCCATCTTTTGATCAAATTCAGTAGCATTTCCTTTTGTTTAGGAGAAAGACTTTCATTTATTATTATTGGCTTCCCATTTTTCAAGAATGCATATTTCATCCTACTAGGTAGATTTTTCAACTCAAGGTGCTCTTGTTTAAAATTTCTAGAAATTTCCAACTCTCCCAAATTTGTGTCATCAATTTCATCAATGAAGAGTTGGTGATAAATGTGCTTTAGTTCATCCATGCCTTCCACATGGGCACATGTTAGGTTCTCAGCAAGTTCCATGCAAAGTGTTGAGCTATTGTTAGGGTTAGCTCTTAGCCATTGGATGTCCTCTTGCATTGTGGTTACTATGTATAGGCACCTTTGAAAACTAGATATATCAGCACAGTAACTACATGCTTTGATAGATACACTATTAATGGCCCATAGTTTTTGCACATAGTTGCACCCTATATCATTGTACGTGATGCATGGAACCTTCTTTCTCTTAATCTTTTTGAATTCATTTTCATTAGATATTTCAAGAAAAAGATCTCAGATCCCGAATCATGCATCCATAGTGCTTAGCCAAGCCCTTTCCATCATGATTTGAAGTCCCCCTTACAATTGTCCACTTGAATCACTAGGAAATTAGTAAGATAAGACCACCCACAAACAATGGTCAAAATATCTTTCACTAGTCCTAAGAAAACAATGATGGACTGATCAAACAACTTGAGATAGATGTTGCTCTTCTTGAGTGGAGGTAGGTTTCAAGCTTTATACATCTCATGGGAAATTAGATTAACACTATAACCTAAATCCAAAAGAGCCTTGCAAGGTTCATTCTTTGATATTTGAAGGTAAATAAGAAAACTTCTATGATTAGATAGTTTCTTGGGAAGGTGACTAGCCTTTATCCAATTGGTTTTTGCATGGATTAATATAATGGTATGCTTTTTTGGAGGCATTTAGTTTTAAGGGGACTTGAATAGATGAGATGTAGAGGGAGATAAAGAAGTACGATTTCCAACCATAGGTGTATGTGAAGGTTTAGTTGGACTTTTGGTTTGAAAAAAAGGTATTTTTTCTGATCTAGTTTCTAAATCACTTAGTTGAGGAGACAATTATAAGTTAACAACCCTCATTGCATTACATTATTACAGCCATTTTTAGCATCCCAAAAGACATTTTTCACCCTCCCCTACCAACCCAAATATAAACACTAGATAAATCTTTTCACTTGGCGAATGAGGCTTTGGTAAATTATGAGGCATTTTTCAATCCCAAAAGTATCAAATATGTGAAATTGCCTGTTATGCATTACAATATTCATATTTACAATGAATTTTAGCCTTGGGTTTCATGGGATGAAGTTACATTGGTTACAAAATGCAAATTTGATGATGTTTCATTGGCCTCTCTTTGTTCGTACCTAGAGGATTGACCCAAGAGACACCAACAAAGAATAAAAAACATCAGTGTAGCTCCACCATTAATGTTCCCTCTCTAGACTTGATCTAGTTATGTTGAACCATGCTAAAGAGTGCTTTTGATGATGGGATAAGGCTATGATGAGATGGTGGTAATGGTCATTATGGAGATCGTCATGAAAGCCAACAATACATTCCAAGTATTGTCCATTGGGCCCAATCACTTCAGTCCAAGATTTATTGCACCATTAGGCTTTGAGGTTTTATTTTTTATTTAGCCCCTTAGCAATTTTCTTCTTCTTGCCCCCTTTCCTTTGTTTTTTATTTTTTCTTGGTGGGGTGAAACCTTCCTTGGGTCTCATTTATAGGGCCAATTTAATATAGTTTTCTCATTGAATGAGTTGTGTTACATCCAACAAACTTCGTTTTTCCAACAAAATGAAATGTGTTATGCTTGATGGACTTAATGATTTTCCCACTGAATGAGTTGTGTTACATTCAAGTGGACTTAAGGATGGAACATGATGAAGAGATACCATATGGCTATAGTGCATGAGGTATGGAAGGCTATAACAAGGTTATGGGGGTAGGCTCTAGAAGTGGTGCTGCATGAAGGATAATGGTATAAGCATTCTTGACAAAGTAGAATGAAATTACCAAATATTGCACATTGAAGTAGCATAATGGCTTACTACTATAATGAATTGCATCCTTGAGATGGATTCAAGCTTCACCTTGTAAACATGACTTCAAGAGGATAGGAGAAAAAAGTAAACAAAGCTTGTTATAACATTACAATGCATACAAGGCATGTAGCATGATAAGATGATGGATAAAGCCAGAGCTACCTAGGACATCAATGTTTCTAGTTTAAGGCCATGGTGGGCTATGATACTAGTTTAAGGCCCTAGCAGACTAAGGTGCTATCTTATGGTCATAGTGTGCCATTATGCCAATTTAAGGCCTTAGTAGGATGTGGTTTTAATTTAAGGCCATAGTAGGCCATGGTGGTAGCTTAAGGTCTTGACAAGCCATATTTTGAGTTTAAGGCCTTGAAAATCCATGGTAGAGTAGGCTCATTTGTTGATGATTGTTGATGTCACAGCTGTTGTAGGCTACATGAAATAAGGCTTTAAATAGTAATGGTTGAATAGATTGACCATCACATTTCCATCCATGTCTATGATCTAGAATGCTCCATTATCATA